>OX381715.1:3169546-3471998 GCA_947462335.1 Harmothoe impar | reverse complement strand
ACCCACTACCCACCCACCACCCACCCACTACCCACCCACTACCCACCCACTACCCACCCACTACCCACCCACCACCCACCCACCACCCACCCACTACCCACCCACTACCCACCCACTACCCACCCACTACCCACCCACTACCCACCCACTACCCACCCACCACCCACCCACCACCCACCCACTACCCACCCACTACCCACCCACTACCCACCCACTACCCACCCACTACCCACCCACTACCCACCCACCACCCACCCACCACCCACCCACTACCCACCCACCACCCACCCACCACCCACCACCCACCCACTACCCACCCACTACCCACCCACCACCCACCCACCACCCACCCACTACCCACCCACTACCCACCCACTCTCCACCCACTACCCACCCACTATCCACCCACTGCCCACCCACTACCCACCCACTATCCACCCACTGCCCACCCACCACCCACCCACCACCCACCACCCACCCACTACCCACCCACTACCCACCCACTACCCACCCACCACCCACCCACCACCCACCCACTACCCACCCACTACCCACCCACTACCCACCCACTACCCACCCACTACCCACCCACCACCCACCCACTACCCACCCACCACCCACCCACCACCCACCCACTACCCACCCACTACCCACCCACCACCCACCCACTACCCACCCACTACCCACCCACCACCCACCCACCACCCACCCACTACCCACCCACTACCCACCCACTACCCACCCACTCTCCACCCACTACCCACCCACCACCCACCCACTACCCACCCACCACCCACCCACTACCCACCCACTACCCACCCACCACCCACCCACTACCCACCCACTACCCACCCACCACCCACCCACTACCCACCCACTACCCACCCACCACCCACCCACCACCCACCCACTACCCACCCACTACCCACCCACTACCCACCCACTCTCCACCCACTACCCACCCACCACCCACCCACTACCCACCCACTACCCACCCACTACCCACCCACTACCCACCCACTACTCACCCACTACCCACCCACTACCCACCCACCACCCACCCACTCAACACTACAAGTCCTTTAACCCTTTATCGCTAAAAGGTGAAATGTTCTTATGTCATTGATGGAGTTCATGATTCACAGGATATACAAATAAAAGCATCCTAATCATCATCACAAGACAAAACATTTAAAGGTTCAGTACTTGTTATGAAAAAAAACTCCAGAGCAGTTTCAGCAGAATAGCAATGCATCAGGAGCCGACTGCCATCGGACAACATGTTTAGATCCTGTAACCTGAAACACCCTTCATTTATTTTTGGCCTGGGTCTGTCTGGGTTTGCCCATACACAGATGACACTGCACCTGCATCCCTCTACCCTACATCCCCTACATCAGTCTGTCTGTCTGTGTGTCTGTCCGGTGGTCCTGTATTTGTTAGGTAAAAAGTCACGAGCAAAGGAGGGGTTTTCAGAATAAATCATAATTAAACATATAGAAAATTATAAGTATGCATCACCTATTTACAATGACAAGTATCCTCGTCAATCGCAAAATATGACACTATTGACGATTTTATCTTTATGACGGATATGACAGTCATTCTGAATCAGACCACGGACAATTTTTTTATTTTAGCAAAATACGGCCCGGCTACATTGTAAAACTCCTGAAACATCTTTCAGAACAGATTTGTGACTAGTGAGAATTGGATTTTCATCAATAGTACAATATTAGCAATTTACCAGGGTAATCATGAACGTCAATCGGTGGTATCTACATTATATTGTTATGTATTTCAACATGATTTCTTGTGAATCGGTCATTATGACCCATATTCATCATGTGACAAAACGCCTAGGAGTGACGCGTTCTGAATGACCTTCCAGCAGACCCTGGTTCCAGATCTGTTTGTGATCTGTTTGTATTTTTGTATTTGTTTATTTATACTGTTCAGTGCATAGGCTTAAAGCCTTTTTATTATAAAGAACAGTGTACATATATATGTTACCATTTGACTAACCTCAACTCTTATGGGAGAGTGTTCCTACTGGGCCCATTTATACCCGATGGAAGTTGGTATGTATATATCTATCTATGTATGCTAGTGGTGTTGACTAGCATATGGATGAGTTATGTTATCTTTTTTTAGTTTACTTAAATAGTTCTTGTTAATCTGTCAAGGAATATAAGTGTAAAGATGATGAGGATGATAATATTCATCAATAAACTGATTTACCGTTAAACATTACCATATTTACCGAACCATTTACAATAAGATCAATTATAGAAATGCTTCTTTTATGTCACAAATGTCTTTGCCATTATCATAAAAATATGACCATGAATTGTTTGGCTGCTCAGGGTCACGTGGTTTGCTGAATGCTGATTGGCTAATGAGGGGCTTGTCAGTGCCACCTAGCGGGGAACGCTACAATCATGTGTGGATAAAAAAACATTTAAATGTTGTTAACCTTTGTTAGTTTTTACTTTAAAAAATTCATTAATTTAACAGGGGACTGGATCTAGATAATTGGCGATTGGTCATCGCTTGTCAATCCCTAATTGGACAGGGCTTGTTCAGCATCAAAACCAGGATTTCCTTAAAACTGACAATGGAAGCTGGTTGTTTTGTGTTTTAGCTCTTTCAAAACAGCATAATGCATTAATGCATCATGTCCTCGGTCATCATGATGCATGAATGAAGCCCTAGTGAGTGACTCGCCAGTGCTACATTCAAGCATCATGCCCATCATGCAGGCTTGAAACACTCCCAAACAGTCAGCATGAAGCCCCTATGCGGCACCGGTAAGTTATCCGCATGGACAGCGTTCATGCAATATGATGACAAATGTGATTTTTAGCAACATGCCGTCAATAAAGGTTTAACCCACACATGGGAGAGTCTGAATCACTGTGTTGCAGTTGTAAATGGACCACTGAATATGGATTCATACTCAGTCTTCTTTTGTGTTTTGATGAAAGCTTATTGCCTTCAGCAGTTCTTAACAAGAGGATAACTCTTATAACAGGTTGTGATGGTTCATGTCATTAATATGAGTTTGTGTAACTTAAGTCGGTATTTACTCTTTACCGATTACAACTGTAAACATTTATTCAATGATTCCATGTCATATGGTTGCAATTATTAAGATCATATTTCAGCTGTCTGTAAAATCCCACCCTCTGCCAAATTGTTTTTGCACTTTTAGGCAAAAAGAGAGCAAAAGTAAAAGGTTTTTGCTGCAAAGCCTGCAGACCGATGTTATTGCACACCCCATTACATGATTTCAAATAGAAAGAGATTGCCCTAGGACTAGATAACCTTAGGGAGTGTACCTTACTTAACAACAGGGCGGGTACATTGGGAAGGGGGGGGGGGTAAGAAGATTTTATCTCCAAACCAGGGACCAAAAACCAAAAAAAGAAACAGATTCACCTGCTTTCAACGAAAAAGGCCAAAGCCATACCATACTTCAATGGGCAGATTTCCAACCCGCTGAGGAGGGGGGATGAGGAGAGTTTAGCTCCGTCTAGGGGGATGAGATGTGGTAGACAATACTAGGCTACATAGCCAAAGACCTGAGTTAATAATACCTGTGCTGCCACCTTCTGTGAAAGCTAAGAACTATATGGTTGTAGTGGGTTACACTTTGTACCTTTTGGCTTCCTGTATCTGAATGACAAGGCTGTTCTTAAGGTCACTCCAGTAAAGAATCTTCACAGGACCTTAATGTTTACTTGCTAAGTATCTAACGATTTAGAAATGAGCACTCACCTGGGCACTCCTTGAGTTTGCAGGGCGTGGTTTGTTCGCCCGGCCCTGGGCAGGGGGCGCCATCGTTCTGTGGGGGCGGGCTGTCACATGACCTGACCCGGGTCCGCACCCCGTCCCCACACGACAAGGAGCAGGTCCCAAACACACCCCACGTGGACCAGCCACCGTCAACTGCAACCGGGAACATCACATGTGGCATAAGGTTTTATTTGGGCAAAATATTGTACAAGTTTATTTTAGCCCTTTAAGGACAGAATGTCACTCAAAGATGCCATTCGTTGTCATGTTGGACAAATGCAGCCCATGCGGGTAGCTCCCTGGTGCTGTATTGGTGTGTCATGGCAAAGACTTCGGGTTGTAATTCGTTTCAACCCAGTAGGGTTGTCATGATTCTTGAATGTAGCACTGGTGAGTTACTCCCCGGGGCTGCATCCATGACGACAAAGTGCATCAGTCATTATGGTACTCTTCTGGCTTTGGGGTTAACACATGTATACAGTTGCATACCTAAATACTTAATATAACTAATTTACATGGCCGATATATCTACTTCTACTTCTTTTAGATCGGAGGATGCCGCCATGTTGAAATTCATTTGTTACCAGCCTACACTTAGCTTGAGAGAATCTTGACCTTATCCTTTATACTTTAAAAATATCTCACTCAATACGTTCTCAGTGAGATGGAGGGGGGGGGGGGGTTATGATTGGTGAATCAAGGGTGGTCAAATAAGAAACATGTGGGCTGAATGAATTCACAAGAATGGAGAAATAGAACAATACTCAGAGAAACCTGCAAAAGGACACCAGGAAAGCAGCAAATCAGAAAACAGATGAGAGTATCGGATGTCTTTGAGTGAGATAAGACGGTTAATCAGGCAGAAAGTCGAGATAATAGTCTAGTGAATTAAGGGAACGAATTGGCATTATACTTTATTACTGGATAAAAGTGCCAAAAGTTTTTTACACATGGTTTGAACCAAGAACTTTCACTTTTTTCCTTGCTCCAAAAGAAATTTCCATGCTATCACCGTTTTTCAGCCATTTTGAAATGTGATCATCAAAATCATTGAAATAAACAGGAAATCTTAATTTGTAGAACTTTTATAGAAATATTTAGGGCTGAAACCATACAAGATGCTTAACTGGTAACTATAAATGTAGGTTAATATCCAAATCTAAATCATGCATTAAAAATTCAAGATGTCTGCCCTTCATAAAGATGACTGTCAGATCACATGAAACCATATTTTTCAGGTTCATTTAGCTGTTTCTTTTGATTTGAAAAAAGGCTGATTCAGGGGGAAGGGGGGGATGCAACAGGATTGCCCCCACCCCCAACACAAAAAAAGAGAGAGGAGAGTAAAGAGAGAGGAAAAGGAGAGAAGGAATGAAAAGAAAGATTGGAAAACTAGCTCTTAATTTAAGAAAAGTATTTCAGGGGAGTAGATAGTATCTTTTCCTGGAGGGGGGGATTCATATATTTCTGAGCAGGTGGGGGAAAATGTGACTGGGGGGGGGGTAGTTCTAGTTTTGCCCACCAGGGGGCACAGTGATAGCAAAAGAGTGAAAAATAGGCCACAAAATGCACTAGGGTACTTTTAATGTAGAATATTCTCTTCTAAATAATCGTTGGTGCGAGTGTTCTCTATTTATTGTGGGACATAATGCATTTAAAGCTTATTGACTGTTTTCAGTTATACGTTTTAACTCATGTTTGAGAAGTGATTTTGACAAAACGTGCAGAAATATTTGCTATATTTTATATAGATCCTGTACCAGGTTATTTCCAAATTCCCCTGAGAGCAGGGGCATTGTCAAGCCTTCTGCCACCCCCCCTCCCCCCATTGCTCTTCTCAGGTTTGGGAGGGGGGCATGCTGCGGGCTGAGGGATTTCTTGAAGATGGAGGCGGGATGTGGTCCCTCCCCTACCATACACCTCCAATATCCCTCAACCTCACCTTCCGTTCCATGTCCACTCTCCTCCCCTCCAGATCCCCTCCCATCCCCTGGCCTACCCCTGGCCTCTACGACCTCTACGACCTCTGTGTACTCAAGCCTAGGGAGAGGGAAGCAGTTGGAGGGAAAGGGAAGCATTAGAAAAAAAGGACATTCAGGAAATAGGATGCAAAACAAAAGAGTGTGGATTCACAGTCTTCCTTTTTGAAAGAAAAATCAACTAAAACAACCCCTGACTGCTGGCTGCAAATGAATCTATACAGCTCTCAGAACCCACCAGAAAGAAACCTTTTGCCTCTAGATCTTGAAAATATCCTGTGGGTACCAAGCTCGCTGTACCCTGCTTGCAACTTTATATGTGACCTTAAGTTTTTATAAAAGGTCCACAAGTTCAGTTAAGCTCTCCAACCGCACCCCTTCTTTCCCCTCAATGCCACTCCCTCCTTCTCAATGTGTTCAAATATATGTTATAGGTGGGTGGCATGCCTTCAGGTGACAAAAGTATTTTTTCCAAAGGATCTCTCCCTCCAAAAAAATCCCAAACCAAATGATAGAGGCTAGATATAGATCAGACCTTTCATAAAGTATGTGCAAAATTCATAAGAATGGACTATTTGAAGGCTATAAATTCAAAATTGTCTTGAGGGGGCATGCCCCCAAACCCCCCAGTGTGACATCTGCAGTTTACTTGTGGTGGCTGCAGCCCTTCGTTTGCGGTGTTCTGCTGCAATACCCATTCCATATAGATTGATCACATATCTCCCCTAGATAATCCTACTACTACCACTTTTGTAACCTAACAGGGTATAACATACATGAAAACACATAGAATCACCCTTAAAATATATGAGCGGTTAAAAAAGTACTATTGACAGCTTGTGAAAGTAATTAAAATGAAAGCATCAAGCCACAATTAGTTTTGCCTTTCAGCTTTAATTTTGCACCCATATTGCATTTTTTGGGAGCTGATTCTCTCATATTTATGACAATTAATGTCTATTATGGCAATATTATTAGGTCTCAATGCTAGAAACCTGCAAAAGATTAACTTATAAAATTACTATTGTCATCTTTCACATTTTTCAGGAAAATGACCCAAAAATAGTGTTGCAGGACACTTTTTGCTTGGAGCAAGGAAAAATATTCAATAACATATATTTATCTACCTATAAACCAACTTTGGTACTTTTATCCAGAAATAAAGTATATTTCCCTTAATTCACTAGACTATAAGGAGCAGAAACAAATCTCAACACTTTTCTGCATAGTTCATTTATGTTTCATGCTGTTAGTCTCCAAGATGCATGAATGTAGCATTGGCAAGTAACTCATTGAACTCTTTTTGGTTGATACACTACCAAACGGTCTGCATGATGCACCGATGCATCATGACAACAATTCTCGCCTTTTAGCGACATGTCGTCTTGAAGGGATTAATTATTACACTTTACCTACATGACTCATGTTAAGTTGTAATTATTATTCAACACTTCAAGTAAATCCCACCACAGATGGACCAGACACAGTGAGTGGACTACCACAATAACCGCATCTGTACATCAACAAGTGGGATCCTGTCACACACTCAGCCGTCCACCTGATCAGGCTTCACAGCATCAAGCATGTTTGAAACTGATCTAGCCGAGTTATCAATCCGATTGCGTCATTTTTTAGCAGTAGGCTTAACTCGCACGGGTTTGTGTGATGATGAGCATGTCATTTCAATGTAATGCATGAATGCAGCACTGAAGAGAAAAATGCGCATCATACAGCAAAGCACCATGCTTCATGTATAGAGTTAAAGACGAATGCTAGTGGCTGGGAGGTTCTAATGTACTACTGATTTTTCCTGATATCGCTAAATTATATTACTTTGGTATATTACTAAATAGAAAATGCAAAAATGTCAATATGTCACGGCACTAATTTTTATGATATGGCTGTTCAAACAATTGTAGGGGCTAGGGTTATACGGGTATGTTATATGACGAGTGCTGTTGGATGTTGTGTTGCGAGCTCAGTCCGAACCCTTCAGTCCGACGGTAGGTGGCAGCACCTACCCCGGGCTTGGGGTATGGACAGAGGTCGCTATAGGCTTCCGGTCTGCGTGTGCGCGCGCAGGCTGGCTGCCTATATATACCCAGCATCTGACGGTACTCGTCGGTTACTCTGAGCCACGCTGGTGAGGAGACCCCGTGATCATTACGGCTGATTAGCCCACTGACCCGTTCCGAACTCTATAGGGAGTTCGCACACATAGATACTGCTTGTCTAGGTTTTCTGAATAAACCCGATTTGCAACCTGTAACACTTGATCCGAACTGTGTCGACTTTGTTCTTTAATTGATACTCCACCAATATCATAGAGAACCAAAGTATCGTTTATTACACTGGTGCCGTGACCAGTTCTGAGTGAAACGCAGGTTAGCCTGTGCAGTAGCGCAGACCTCCTGCTCTGGACGGAGCAGCGAGGTCTCCCGATGAGGCGCCAGCCTTATCACCGGAGGGTTTAGATGCCGTCAAGGAGGCAGATACCCGCAGGAGTGCGAAGGTTCCATCCAGAACAAGCGCATTTTTGGGATACAAAGGTCCCGAAATAATGAATCGCTCATTAGATGAAATGAGCCTGTCAACGTTCAACGTTGGTGGGTCAAGATCAGCCGCTCCGAATCCACGGAGGGCTACCATCTTGGAGGAACGTCATTTCGATGACATGAGAGAGGCCAGAATACAGGAGCGTGTGCAAATGGCCCAAATGGAGTTGTTGACCATTCAGAAACAGTCGAATGAATGGAAAAGCAGTCTGATTGCATTGGAAGGTGCAGTCACACATAGAGCTTCCAAAATCAAGGAGAAAGACGCAAGGCTTTCAACTTTGTTGGAGGAGAACGAAAAGCTGGTGCAATCCCTTAGCAGGGTTCGAGTGGAGTTCGATCAGAAACAGGCTGATCTACAGGGACTCCGTTCCGACTTTGTCCAGGCAAACACTGAGCTGAATCAGATTTGTGCGGCCCGAGATGCCGTCATCCATGAAGCAGAAGGAACCCGGGCAGAACTTATTCGGGACACTGAAGACTTACGGGAGGTTCGCCGAAGTCTAGTGTCGGAATGTGACATTCTGAAGGCAAAAAGAACTTCTTTGGAGCAGTTTTTGTCAGAGACCAGGGAGAGTATACAGGATAGCAGTACCTCGTACGCTTCCGCTGATAATGACAGTCCGAAAGGTCCTCATTACAGGAGTTTTACAGACACCCCAAATCTTCCTATGGGACGTGGGATGACTGTAGAAGGTGCCTTGTCTACTTCAACGCCAGGACGACCACTAAAGGTTGGCCGAGCAAGGGGTAGAGGTAGGGCGAGTGATTACTCACCTAGGGTGGGTATCAGTGGTATCCGTCCAATTCCGAAGCAGGTCTTTTCGGCTCCGACATGTGTAAACACGGTGGGCAGGGGAAGGTCATTATCGGAGTTGGTGCGGAGTCCACGTTCTCAGTTGAAACTGGATGAGCAGCAACTGGATTCGGAACGCTTGAAGAAAGCATCCGAACAAGATAAGGCGGCCAAGACCGACTTAACTCCCTCGAGTTTGTCGCAATGGCGAGAATGCCAAGCAAACATTCTGTTCCATGAACAGAAAAACTTGGAATTGGAGAGGCGAGATGTGTATCGCAAACAGCAGGCTGCTCTTGAGCAGCAACAAGAACGCATGAAGGAAAATGCAGCCCTCGCTGAGGAATTAGCAGAGCAGGAGGCGGTGGTTTTGAGAGCTTGACAAGAAGGGCTCCGAGCGGCCGGTGAAGCTGCGAAAGCTAAATTGGCGGAGGCACAGCAAGAGGAGGAGGCTGAGAGACAGGCCAAGGAACTGGAAAAAGAGAAAGCGGCGCATCAGCGATTGCTTGCTCTGGCCCAGCAGTGTCAGTATATGACTGACCAGGAGAAAAATTGGTGGTTCAGTCAAGGTGTGGACCCCACTAAGGATTTGGTGTCGTATGGTACCTACCAGACCTATCTGGAGAGACAGAATAGCTTGCCTACCATGGGCGCTACTCCGGGGGCGACTCCTGGCGCAAAGAGTCCTAGGAGGGCTCTGAGAAGAACGATTCTGAGTACAGAATTGCAAGAGTTGTACGATACAAACCCAGCAATTGCTGGGATCGGATTGCACAATGTGGGTACAGAAAAGGACGCCTCGGCTTCCATTTCTAAATGCCTGGCGATAACCTCTAAAATTAGGGGGTCAGCCAACGCTGCTAGACGTATTGCTAGCGAGCCTTTTCCCTACTGGCAGAAAAACTCTTGGGAAGATTGGTTGGGAGCCACCGTTGAGGATATCAACCTCAGTGGGTGGGATCAACAAGATGCAATTCCGTACGTCTGTAAAGGATTGCGCATGGGAGATGGCCTAATGGCCGTGGAGCAGTGGAAAGATGAATGCGGGCCTCGCGGCACTTTCAAACAACTGGTAGAGATCGGAACTATCCTATACGGAGACTCCGCTCGGATTGACCCGATGGTCGCTTTTAAGAAGCGAGTGCAAGGCAAGAACGAGGCCCCGAGGGTTTTCGGACTTGCACTGATGAGACTCCTGAAGAAGGTACATCCAGCTTCAGGAATCCATGATGCCTTATTCTCTAAGGAATTGTTCTCTCAGTTCGTCGCTGGACTGAGAGATCCAGAAATACAACAAGTAGTGTATGATACGTGGAGAGCAGATACGTCATTAGATGACCTTTTTAAGGCCATCGACATACATGCTCTCAAGAAGTCACTGTTGGGGGACCGGATGCCTACCCGGGCCTCGGCCATAATAGAATGTTCCCCGGAGCAGTCTGATGGTTCGGGCAGTGAGGAAGAGGGGGCGATAGCTTCTGCAGCTCAGTTTAAGAGGAATGGGAATTCCTCTAAAACGCCGTGGAAAAATAGAAAGCCCGAAGGGTGTGGAAACCCTCCTCCGAAGAAGGAATCATCGGACCCAAAAGCTCCGATAATGGACGCAGCGTTTTTCACATCGCTGTTTGAGAAGATGACGACTTCCATTCAGGGGGCTACACAGCCTAACCGGAGGAAGATCAATCGGCGGACCGCCAAGTGCTATAGGTGCCTGGAGATCGGTCACTTTGCTGCGGAGTGTACAGCTCCGGCTCCGAAAGTTCCCGGAAAGGAGGGAAACTAGAGGGGGTGGTCCGAGAAGGCGAGCGGACGACCCCTGTATATGATGTACGCCAACATACCAGAGAGGTAGAGCCTAGTGAAATTCCGAAGGCAGGAAGGGAATCAGGGGTGGCTTCGAGCTTGAGGGGCTCGGATGCCGGCCTGGTTAACATTCCAGTCCAACAGTTGCCCGGCAATGAGGCAGGGAGGCCCATTACGGATAGGAACGAGGAAGTTGCGGCTGTCACAGACACCGTGTGGGTAGGGAGTACCCAGCTTTCCCCGGATCATCCATGTTTCGACCATTTGAAGAAACATGGCCTTGATTTGGCTGCTCCGAAGGATTTTAAACGCTTTACTGTAAACCCGTCTCCGCTGGTGGGAAGGCGGTGGTATGTGTCTGTTACTGTGGCCGGTAGAGCGGGCGAATTTTTAGTAGATAAGGGAGCTAGCCACTCCTTTATCTCCTCTAACTTCTATGCTCTTATGCCGGATAGTCGTGATAACTTCAAAACGAGGGTAAACGCCTGTTCGGCCGATGGGTCAAGTATGCAGACGTATGGGCGCGCGTTCATACCGCTCCGAATTGGAGGGAAGGAGTATGTGGCTTCTCCCACCATTGCGGATATTGCAGACGACGGTATACTCGGATTGGATTTTTCGGCGTTGTATGACGCGGTCCTGAATCCGGGTACAGGGGTACTCCTGATAGAGCACCCGTACCGTGCGGTAGAGCAATGTGTGCTCCGACAAGTGTCGACAGTGGCAACGGTGGTCCAAACTGTAAAGATTCCTCCCGGACAGACGTGTGACGTGCTGGTCCGAAGCAAGGGGTTTAGGAGAGAGGAAGAGGCAGTTGTGGAGCCGGATGTGGCCATGTTGGGTAGTATCGGTTTGACGGGCATGGACACCCTAGTGGGTGATGGTGCTTGGACCGTAGTGCCGGTTTCTAACCCCGGGTTGGAACCGAAGTATCTAAGGAAAGATACAATACTGGGGAAGGTGTTCACCAGTGAGGCAGTGATGCCTGCTGGACAGGTGAGCATGAAGGGTGACCCTTCTCCGACCGCTCTGAGTGAGGGACTTGAGAAAATGATCTCCGAAACGGATTTGACGGATCGGAGGGATCTCGACTCCCTAAGGAGGCTGGTAGTGAAGTATCAGGATGCATGGCAGGTGGAGGGGGAGCCTTTGGGCCGAACCGACAAAGTGTTGCATTCTATCAATACGGGTGATGCACAGCCTTTCAAGATGCCTTACCGACGCTTGCCTTTGGGTAAGAAAGCGGTGGTAGAGGAACAAGTGAAGACCATGTTGGAACAGAAGGTGATCGTGCCTAGCACTAGCCCCTGGTCCAGCCCGGTCCAGATGGTTACTAAGAAGGACGGGTCTATCCGATTTTGTATCGACTATAGGCGCCTGAATGGGGTAACCAAGAAAAATGCATATCCTCTCCCCCGGATTGATGAGACTCTGGACTCTTTGGGTGGGAACCAATGGTTCTGCACCCTTGATTTGCAGTCCGGATATTGGCAGATCGGGATGAAGGAGGAGGATAAAGAGAAAACGGCTTTTACAAGTCACATTGGACTGTATCAGTTTGAGCTGATGCCCTTCGGGTTGTGCAACGCCCCGGCCACTTTTGAGGCTATGATGGAAACTCTTCTGAGTGATCTGTTGTGGCGCAAATGTTTGGTATACTTGGATGATGTCATTGTCTTTGGCAAGACTTTTGAAGAGTGTGCGTTGAACCTCGGAGAGGTTTTGGAACGAATTCGGTCCAATGGCTTGACATTAAAGCCGAAGAAATGTGAACTTTTTCGGAAGTCCATGGTCTATTTGGGCCGGATCATCTCCACCGAGGGTGTGCAGGCTGATCCGGCTAAATTGGAGACTGTGGAGACTTGGGAAGTTCCAAAAGGACCAAAGGATATCAGATCCTTTTTAGGGTTCTGTTCCTATTACAGGGACTTCATCCCCGGATTCTCTAGGGTGTCTCAGCCATTACAACGGTTGAGCCATTGGACTCTGGGGAGGAAAAAAGAACCCTTCCCATGGGGGATGGAACAGAATGAAGCCTTCAAAGAGATTAAGGCGTTGTTCCGAACCACCCCGGTGCTGAGATACCCTACGGAGAAGGGGCATTTCATCCTTGACACTGATGCGAGCAATGAGAGCATCGGGGCCGCATTGTCCCAAATCCAGGACGGAGTAGAGGTCCCGCTGGCGTTCGCTAGTAACAGTATGAACAAGGCACAGAGAAATTATTGTACTACGAAACAGTTAGGGCTCATTTGCTCAAAGCTGCGAATTGGCAGAAGGTGGGTTACGACACCGGATTGAAGTTGCGACGATTCGTAGTGGGGGATAGAGTGATCCGCCTACACGAACCGCTCTGCAACGTCAAGCTGGCGAATAACTGGGATGGACCACACACTGTGGTTAAATGTATCAGTCAAACGACTGTGTTGATTCAGTCCGAAGCAGGACGCATCCGGACGAGCCATGTGGCTCGGTTGCGTGCTTGGGCTGGAAGGGAGCTCACCCCGGAAACGGAGGTGGAGAAGGGAACTTCGGAGGCTAAATTTGTACCTTTGGAAGGGGTGTCAGTGGATACCCCTAAGAGAGTGGTACGAAAGAAGCTCCGGAAGACCGTGAAAAAGAAAGTCTCGGCAGGCGAAGGAAGAAGGGCACGGAAAACTAAAATCAAGGCTGGAGTTTTAGTTAAGAACGAGTGTCCTTCGGCCAGGTTACGAGAGGTGGACGGGAAACCCGTTCGGCGAAGCCCAAGGCTGGTGGCTAGAGGGGCTGTAACCTAGCTTGTTTACACAACGAGTGTGGTGTCCTGTGTTGTCCTATATGTTATATGTATGTTACCAACAGGGGCGCTCAGAGTCAAGAGGAAAAGAATGTAAGAGTGCTCCCCGAGGGTGGTGGACGGATAATCCGGTGGGGTAATCTTCGATTTCCCATAAATATCCACTAATACTCCTGACGAGCTCTTTATTCGAAGTATATTTTGACTTTTGTGAGCCGCCTACGTAGCAGTGTGATCCCCCGAGCCCCAGCTGCGGGCGGGAAAGGTCGTGACCTGATTAAACAGTAATTGGGTCACACCGGGTAACGGGATCGCGTCCAATCACGCGAGACGCTGCGCATGCGCTTTGTTTTAAAAACAAAAGCGAGGGAACGCCATATTGATTTTGGGCTTGCCCCGGTCAATAGCGGTGTTGGTCGGCAGCGGGGAAGTTGGTGTTTTGGACGGCTAGAAGAGGAGAAAAGTCAGTAAAAGAGTTGTAAGCAGTGAGTACTCTTTCCTGGTGCGTCTGAGACAAAGAGGGAGACGGGTAACTAGTGTTTTCCCCGTCAAAACTCCCGTCGAAAGACACTTTGCCGTAGTGAGGATGGCCGAGCAACAGCTCCGTCAATCCGAACTCACCGGACACTCCGAGGTGGCATCCGCCACCGAGGAGGCAATGGATGCTCAGAGCCCTAGTGGTGATGAGTTGAGCCAGACACTAGCGGATCTCCGTGTAGATCCGGCCGTGTCCCCGATCCGAAAGTCCCCGTCGCCGGACGGCAGCGAGGACTCCGGAGTGCTGCAAGGACTCGCCTACACCCAGGTAGCGGCGGCTCCTTCCGAGACGACTGCACGTCCCTCCCGGATATGCAGTCTCAGCATATCACCAAACCTCCAGAAGACGGTTGCTCGCAAACTGTCTATGGGGAGTGGGAGTGATTCCGACACTTCACGTCCGAGGACGCGCGGTGGGAAGGGTGCTACCCGAGATCGGTCCAAGTCGGCCGATACTAAGGCTAGTACCAAGGCTATCAAACACACTGGTGTTGGGAAGAAGCCTCCGGGAAAGGACGAGCCTAAAAAGCCCGCTCCGAAGAAGGAATGTACTGCGAGTACGAAGAAGCCGGGTTCTAAGGCTGCCACTTCAGCGGCCTCCAAGGATCCGAAGACTGTTGACCCCAAGGCTCCTACTACGAAGGTGCCTAAGGGTCAAAAGAAAGCTGATCCGAAGCCTGGTGCCAAGGACCAGCCGGGGAAGGGGCCGACGTCCGACAGCACTAAAACTGTCAAGACTCCGGGCCCCAGTAAGTCCAACCTACCGATCCCTGCCAAGGGGAAAGGTAGTGGGAAGGCGGTTGTAACAACAGCTGCTCCGACCCCAGCCGTTGACGTGTTGTCCTTCTCGCGAGGGCTGGACAATAGCTCAGCAGTAGCTGCTACAGCCGCTGCTATGGCTGGTACTAAAGGACATGGGGGAGCCCGTCCAAAAACGGTAGTTCCTCCCGAGGCACCTCGGACCGAGGAAGCTATGGATACATCATCCGCAGCCCATACGGTCCAGGTAGTGCAGGATGTGCTGTCTAGCATCACCTTCAACCTCCCGACTCCCCTGGAGCCAAGAAAGGAGGTACCCGTTCGGGTGGAGTTACCTCCTCCAAAAGAGGTACCCGTCCGAGTGGATACTCCTCAACAGTCTACCAAGCCTGCTCTGGAACCATCCAATACCATGGATATTTCAGAGGAAGCCGGGAAACTGGACCAGGCTGCAGGTGGTGGTCCGACTGGATCGGGGGTGCAAATCCTCGCTCCACACCAGCATGACGCATGGGAGAAGGAGGACGCCGACGTCCCATCCCTGCTCCGAGGTGCTATCATCGATCAGATGAGCGCAACAGAGGTCAGATCCTTCGATCTGATCCAAATGCGAACCTTCCGGGGGCTAGACGAGTTGTCTGCCAGGTTCCCGGCTTGGTTCCCAGATCGCTTAACGGCGGCCATGAACGATCTCAGCAACAAGTCAGAGACAGCTCGCTTAGTTGCTGAGACCGAGGGACGTCCCGAACTTATCGCGGCCTTGGAGTACGACCTGCAAACTGCAGCGGAATTCCAGACCGTGCATAACCGGCGGGAGAAGAGGAGACATCTGACGCCAGCAATGAAGCTGGCTCGGAGTATGGAGCAGAAGACCAAAGAGTCCATTCTGGATGCTACTCTGGAGGATGAAATGATCCAACAGAACACGGCCGCGGCTAGGTCTGCAGACACTAGTCGCATGGAAAAGGCCAATCGTCGGGACCAATACCTACGAGAGACAAGGTAACCTCTCGGAAGGGGGGTCGATCCGACGAGGAGGTAGAAGCGGTTCTGAAGGGATTGGGTGAAAATACAATCCCGGACGACGAACTTCAGGTTCTGGTCCGGAATGCACTTCGAGCCAATGCTGCAAGTGGGTTTAAGTACTTTAAACCCATGTGTGTGACCGACTGCGTCAAGGACAAGCGGGCCTCACACATTCCGGAGGAGGTGGGTCCTGACGGTCTCTCCGATGACGAGGAATGGATTAAGACTGATCCACTCGATAAGTCGGTACAGCTGTACCACTTTGAGCTCCTGGACAAGGTCCGAAATGGTAGTACCAAATACCATTCGCCTTTCCAGAAAGCTAAGTTGGCATGGGCTATGGCTAGATGGCATCCATTTAGCAAGTGCCCCTTTGAGCCTTGTCTGAACATCGTCGAGACACTGGAAACGCCCCGAACTTGGCCTAGCAAGGTTCGGTACGCAAGGCATATTACCCGCTATCATTTGCGTCACTACATGCGGTATGACTGCTTGAGTGTGGGTACAAAGCAGAGCAAGGGTTGTCCGAATGGTGGCTGGTTCTACACTAGAGCCGATATCATCAGGCATCTTGCTAAGCAGCACGGCTTGGCTCTGGAGATCGCGGCGGAACGCATCCAGACAGCCCATCAGGAAGTCTACTCCCATTTCGGGGTAGTGGGCCGAAATGAGAATCTCGAGGTGGATTTTGGCACCAACGAGAGAGGAAAGGTCCGGGTCTTTTACAAGGTAAACCCGGACGGCAACTACAACCGGGTTCCGGAAGGTGAGCTCTTCGATGAATTCGAGGAGTACCAGAAGCGTACCAGTACGCGAAAGGTGCGGCGCGCTCAGAAGAGACCTAGTGGGTCTTCGGAGCAGGCCGACTCTAAAAAGGCCAAAACGGATGAAAGGAAATCCGTTATGGAGAAGGCGGATCCGGGCTATAAAGGGCCGGCATTCACCTCTCATACGACCGACTGGAAGAAGGGTCCCCAGGGCAGGCCACCTCGGTCTGTTCCGGAGGATCCGAACTCCAGCACTATGGGGTCCTTCGCAGAGGAGTTCCCCGAAAATGAGATGGTTCCGGGTGATGAGTCGCAGACTCTAACCCAGACCGGTAAGACGAAGGCTCCAGCAAAGAAAACGCCGAAGCCAGTTCAGACCCCGGATCTCCCACCCGAGACCGCAGAGGAGTGGTGTCTAGTCTTGCAACTGAAGAGCCCTCCTTCGTTCCCTCCCGCCGACTTCACTTCCTATGAAGCCGGACAGGAGGCCTTCGGTCAATGGCAAGACAACTTTCATCGGTTGCTTGCTGGCCTGAGTCAGGAGGTGGCGATGTTATCCTTAAACACGGTGCATCATCTCCATCAGAGGGAGGTCGCTGCCCAGAAGGCAGCGGCTACGGAGTCCGTACAGGAAGAGCGTGAAAACGCTCGGACTGAACGATGTGCTGCTAAAACCGAAAGGAAGAAGCAGAAGTTGGCAGTTAAGAACGCCGAGGAGAAGCTGGACCACGAACGTCGTCGGTTCCGAGACTGCTTCGCGCATGAAATGTACGAGTGGGATGGAACTCGGGCTCAAATCGAGCTCTTGCTCCAGGAGCTGACTCTGGCGGAAGCTGCGTCGGACTCTGAGGAGGAAGAGGAGCCGGCTAAACCCGGTTCCGAAGACGAGTCGGACTCCGGATAGGATTATCCTATTCTAGGAGCCGATTAGGAGAAAGGGGGGGTATTCTAAGTATACCAACCCTACAAGCAAAACCCTTAGAAAGGGTTTAGGAGTGTCCGGACAGGGAAACGCGGCAGGCTGGCTACGCAAGGATCCAGTCTGCCAGGTGGTACTGACTGAGGAGGACAAGGAGATCCGGAGGGGACGCTGAACTCGGGACTGGAACACTTTACCAACATGGATCCGATACACGATGTTTTTTATATAAACTCTGGATATCAGGACCGAGTGCTCCTAATTATAAGTCCGAAGATCGCCTGGAGGCAGGACTATTTTTTTTTCTCTAATTATCACCTAAAAAGCTCCCGAGCATGAGCTATGAACTTTCTCGTTCCGGTGAGTAAGAGCTGAACGAAGTAGGTTCTGAAAGCCGGGCGGAATGCAACACCATCAACAGAGGATCCGGATCTTCGCTACAAACCACGTATGATGTCTTTTTGTAATAATACTTTAATATGTCTTTAAACCCTTAAAAGAAGTGATATTGTTTATCACTTATAAGTATTATTCATTACGAGTTTAATTAGCTCGGGGTCCTGAAGGGACGAAATTTTTTTACTGTGATATTGTACTTTTTCAAGTGTTTGTATACTATATGTATAGATTAACTCCATCTATCCTAGGGAATGGGGCGTAATTGTCATTACGATCTATATATGTAGGAATGTGTGTAATTAATACCTTTTTGTGTTCAACAGTATACGTCATATTGTTTGTAAGGTATAACTTTAATAAACCCCTAAGATGGTATTTATAAGATAATGCCAGTCCGAAGTGTTTTCGGACTTTAACCTTAATTAATTTTTTACCTCCCGGTTATTATCTGGTAGGGGGTAGTGTAGGGGCTAGGGTTATACGGGTATGTTATATGACGAGTGCTGTTGGATGTTGTGTTGCGAGCTCAGTCCGAACCCTTCAGTCCGACGGTAGGTGGCAGCACCTACCCCGGGCTTGGGGTATGGACAGAGGTCGCTATAGGCTTCCGGTCTGCGTGTGCGCGCGCAGGCTGGCTGCCTATATATACCCAGCATCTGACGGTACTCGTCGGTTACTCTGAGCCACGCTGGTGAGGAGACCCCGTGATCATTACGGCTGATTAGCCCACTGACCCGTTCCGAACTCTATAGGGAGTTCGCACACATAGATACTGCTTGTCTAGGTTTTCTGAATAAACCCGATTTGCAACCTGTAACACTTGATCCGAACTGTGTCGACTTTGTTCTTTAATTGATACTCCACCAATATCATAAAGAACCAAAGTATCGTTTATTACACAATAAAAGCCTTAACCATGGGAATGAATGGGAAAATGGTTTATTTCATCAATATCTATGATGGTTATTCTTCCTGTACTGATTTATATACTAAACTTTACATGCGTGTAGAGATCTTTGTGAACATTTTATCCGAAAAAGACGTGGGGTCATGGTTGAAATGAAAAATTTATGAATTTATCGCAAATATTTTATCTAAATCTATGAACTTATCCATATGATCCATGTGGGGATGTGAATTAAGCAGTAAGTCTAAGAATTGAGCATTTTATGTTAAAAGTTTTATTTGGCAAAACCATAGATTTTCTAGAACTGTCATACACTTTATGAGCTCAATCTGTCCGGATCCATCAAGCATGTTATTCCTTAATGTGAAAATCGCCTCAAAAAAAGTGTATGCAGTCTTACCCGATTTAATTGCACCATTCAGTATTCATTAAATACTACCCTGGGGGTGTGTCATATTGGTAACAACATAAAGGGGGAGACTTCCTGGTCTCTAGGGGTTTTAAATAGGTGGAGTCTTGGAGAAAAACAAGTATACCCTATCAATGCATGGTTCTAATGGTGATAGCCCTTGGTATCTTCTTGGTAGCGCAATGCCCTAGGGTTGTTAAAAGAATTACTATAGTAGGTAGTAAAAATGAAACATAAGGAGCACAAGCAAAACGAAAATAAAACAAAGGATTACTGGGATTCCGCTAGGAATTGATTTCTATTAGCCAATTTGGCGAATTTGTATCAATTTTGATTAGCCAAATTATATACCAATTAGCCAAACCTTTTTACATATTAAGAAGTGGTCATTTTCCTCTGAAGATTGTGTGAAGTCACGAGGCCATGGTAGGCAGGCCCATCTACTTCAAACCGTTGCAAATGACATGCTTGACCAGTACTGGGAAGGGGGGTTGAGGGCATGCCCCTCCCCTCAGAAAATTCTGAAAATCTAGGGGCCAAATTGTGTAAAATAATGTCTTTTTGGTCTTCTGGTCTGATATTGTTTCTATGTCCCATCCCCTACTTGAAGGAAAAGAAATTCCCACATCCACAATTAGCCAATTTGGCGAATTTTCAGTGGGTAGCATTAGCCAAAATGAGCTTTGATTCGCCATTGGCGATTTGGCGAGTGGCTAGCGGAATCCCAGGATTATAGCATGGCCAAGTCACTGATAACTGTACCAAATCAATCTCCAATAGTCTAAAGCAGAACTGTCCTCCCATGTATGGTGACTCACAGGCCGAATGTCACCAAACTACAGCAATTTTTTGCGGAAAAATACTCCCCTCCCACTTTGGGCTTGATGCAGGACTCCCTCGGTGAATATGTCACCATGGTAGAGAGTCAGACATTACGCTGGTTGAGGGTGAGAGAATTTCACCAAGAAAGTGATACCAAACTACAGCAGGGGTGTTTATTGGTTATACAGGTTGTGCTGGGGGAAAAATTGACAAATCCCTGCCAATTAAAAGGCATTGAAATATATACGACCCCCCCAAGATAAAGACGACTGGGGAGCCTGATTTCCTGTGTTGCCAATAAGCAGCCGTATGAGGTGATATTTTTTATTTTTAAAGTACAGTGGTACGTACCAGCACAAGGTATCTGGTTACAGATTCCCTCTTGGAGCCATCCCCCGCTGCATTTTGTGTACCACCCTACCCCCCCCCCCCCCCAGCACAGTGGTACGTACCAGCACAGGGTATCTGGTTACAGATTCCCTCTTGGAGCCATCCCCCGCTGCATTCTGTGTACCTCCCTACCTCCCCTCCCCCCACGTACATTGATACCTACCAGCACATGGTATCTGGTTACAGATTCCCTCTTGGAGCCAGCCCCCGCTGCATTCTGTGTACCTCCCTACCTCCCCTCCCCCCACGTACATTGATACCTACCAGCACATGGTATCTGGTTACAGATTCCCTCTTGGAGCCAGCCCCCGCTGCATTCTGCGCCGTACGCGGGTACCGGGTTGTTACAGAATCGCTTCCTGGTCCGACTCCCTCCTTCACATGACGTAGAGCACGGGGACCAGGAGCTCCACGCTGACCAACCTCCGTCCACTGTGGTAGAAACAGCAAGAATGAGAATATATTGTACCAATGTATGAGGAACTGTAACATATGTAATACGTAATATAATAATGATCACGATAACACAAGTAGTAATGGGTACTTAAAGCGTATGGCTGGATATACCTGCCCTTTTTTTATTCACATATATGCAGTAAGTTTTGAAATCCAACTGTGGCGGGCTTCTGCGCGTCCCTACCAACAGCCACACACCCCTAGGTGTGTGAATAGAGAACCACCACGACCCCTGCGTCCTAGCGTTACACATAAGGGGGCGTGGTCACCTATACTATACAATATACACATATAACTGCTCTGCCCTTATATAGACAATAAACAATTTTTTTTGATTCATGTCATTGGCATAAATAACCAATATAATACTGATACAAGGAGCCATACACTAATCAATTGGGAAACAATATGCAATGGGCGCCCTGAAGGAAAGTGTGGCCTGGTTGTACTGAAGGGTAATCTTTGCTGCCTCAACCACTTGATTTCTCATCACTTTTAGACATATACTCTGCCCATACTTCATGTCCCTGTGCGACTAAGCAAACTGTCCCAAAGGTAACTGTATTATATGCACAGTTTTTCTTAACAGCAGACCATAGGGTAGATTCACCTGGAGTTAAACAGGTGAAGTTTAAGTGTTATCCTTTCCAAAATGCAAACTCTATAGGGGTCATATTGTACATGAATATCAGAGTCCCTCTTCGGGTACACTGCAAAAAAGGTGCTTAGGTTTTAAACATGTTTAGGTCTAAACAAGTCTAAACATTTTACTAGGCTTGTGTGTTTGAATCCTTCTGTTTAGGAATTAAACACTTTTATTCTAAACACCTAAACATTTATGTTGAATATGTTTAGATGTTATATAAACAGTATGGAGAATTGGTGTTTAGGAAGTAAACATATAGTGTTTAGATCATAGTATATCAAACACATACCAGATGGCAGCTCTGTGGAATGTAGATTCTACAACCACAACCCACATTATTGCTGTTCTAAAAGTGCTTAAATCTGAGTAAATTAGTTCAAATTTCATGGGATACAAAAGGATAATAATACACATTGTAGGATTCAAGGGTAGAATGCTACTTCACGATGATCACGTGATAAAGTTACATCCGCTACATAGACACCTGTTTTAAGAACTCTAAGAATGGATAAAACATTATTTTCCCTAAAGGTCTGTTTAGGTACATATTGTGTGGACAAAAACGGGGCAGGAATGTGTTTGGGATTGTGTTTAGGATCTAAACACCTTTTTGCAGTGTATGTGTCAGACTCATGGTGAATCTACCCATCTTGTTCTGCCCCATTCCCCCATCTGTGTGTTACTCTAAGAGGCAGAATTGTTCAGCCTTTCAACCCAAATAGCCCCAGAGAGCGTCTTGCCATGCGCCTCTTATGCACTCACTCAGATAATTAATTGTGTTGAAATCAAAGGTAGAACTATAATGTACGCTTCAAGATTTAATTTGATTTAATTCAGTCTGGAGTTAATTTAGATAAGTTATATTGTATCATTCATGATGTTTTGATTGAGCTCGTCTGAAGTCAGGCAACCAAGATCGTACTTTAACACATTTCTTCATAGTCATATTTTCTCTTTACTCAGCATATATTCTAAGGTCTATACTTGGCTAAATGACCTGCATCATATAAAACTGCCTTGAACTCCCGATGGCTTCTTGGCCTGATGCTTTTCTTCAAGAAGGTTGTTGGCAAAATCAAAATGCTTAAATGCAATCTCATGCACCTAACATGACTAATCAGCAACCTTTAGCTCTGCACAGATTAAGGTTTTAGATTGGATTATTTCTCTAAAGCCTTTAAGGATGGCATGGTGCATTGATGCAGCCCTGGGAAGTAACTTACCGGTGCTACATTCAAGCATCATGCCGAACCTATAGGGTTGATACACCCCTGAAGGGTCGGCATGATGCACCAATGCAAACCCTGCGAGTTCCTCGCCAGGGCTGCAGTGATGCATCATGACGACAAATGTAATCTTTTAGTGACATCCGCCCTTAAAGGGTTAAAGCATCTTATTTCATGTTACTTCATGATATTGGTTCTAGAGTAGATTCTAGGAAAGTGGCACTTTTTAGAGGACAGCATATCAGGAAAAATCAGCCGCTGATAAGGTTAGACAACATTGCAGTGTTTGCCACATTGTAATAAAACATCGATGCAGCAAGAAACGCTACAGACTTTCTGAAAGGTTGTTGATACAGTTTTGTTACTGTCTCAGGTTCAACCAATAAGAACATCTACTCTTAGAACATAATACACACACGATTTGGAAGGGGATCCTCTTGTGAATGATGTTTGCCATGTGTAGATATCTCTGACAACATTTGCCGCATCAAGATAACATTTTGAATGAGCGCCGCTCGTCCCTTTCTTATCTCTCGATTGTGTAGTGCTGGACTGAATAATCCCATAATACATGTATCACGATTTCGTGGATAAACATTCAGGGCTTTAGCAATACATGGGAGCTGTGCTATCAGTTTACCTTTCATTTTTTTCATGTTTATAATCAATTTAGCTAAGACAGCAGTCCAGGCTTTTTCTTTTGGTTTAGAAAATATTACTTTTGGACTGATAGCAAAGAGTTCACTGTTTTGAAGATGGTAAAAATCACAGATCTATACCATATGGATGCCAAAACAAGACTATCGTAAATTCTCATGTTTGAGCTTAATATGGGCATGTTTGGTATCATATGAAAGCTGAATGTGACTCATGGACAAGCCGCTGCATCTACACTCGGATCTAAGGTATTTGGTTTAGTCCCTGCCCTAAAATGGGTTAAACATTAATCCGAGTACCTGTGCTAAAACAGGTGTATACAGTAGCACATTAAAAGAAAACACCACTTTATTTTCATGATGGCTACTGTCAATAAATAGTCTGTGTATCAACAAGATTCTCAAGCTCTTATAGCATCATATATTATAAAGGAGAATGGCAGGGTTCTCTACTGCAGGCTATCATGCTATCCACAGAGAGAAGAAACAGCGTCAAAAGGGAGTCGAGGTTGCCTCCAAAATGACTCCCCTCTCTAGGGAAGTCCAGGTCACCTAAGGTAGCCTAGGTGACTCTCTGGCTGACCTAAGCGAGTCACCTTGGGGACTCTCTGGGTCATATGACTCCCCCAAGTGACCTCCTTAGGTCAGTCAGGGGGTCACCTAGGTTCCCTGATGAGACCGTATGCCACCCTAAACAGGGGAGTCATTCTGGAGGCAACCTGGACTCCTTTTTGACTGTTTCTTCTCTCTGTGCCATTGAGTCAAATACCTCCAGGTAGCATTGTGAGTCTACACCCAGATACTCTTGTAGGTTAAGTTTGACATATCTGCATGTAGATCTAACGAAGAAAGATATAAAACTACTCTACATTGCCCTCCTACCAACATCACACACTGCAAGTATACCTGCCCAAAAATAGTTTTCCAGAAAATCTAAAATTTTCAGTATCCTTATTTATGTCTTCATAGGCATAATTGATTTGATCTGTTCATGACTAATGGACTATTTCAATGCATGTAGCATGTGGGTCATTTTTTGCCCAGTAGCTTGAGCACCACAGGATTGGCCTAGAGATTGACGAGTAGCGACCGTAACAAAACATCTGCCGACTGTAGCTTGCCTACCTGCCCCAAATATCCAGGTGCCGTTTGATCCCCAGCCAGTGGAGATGCCCACGTGGTTGATTTGGTCGGGGTCAGAGTCGGTCCAGGACAGAAACTGGTGACTGTGGAGTTGGGTGCCGCTACCCACCCTACAACATACAAGACACACAAGTTACACATATACTGTATGATACCACACAAGTTACACATATACTGTATGATACCACACAAGTTACACATATACTGTATGATACCACACAAGTTACACATATATACTGTATGATACCACACAAGTTACACATATACTGTATGATACCACACAAGTTACACATATACTGTATGATACCACACAAGTTACACATATATAATGTATGATACCACACAAGTTACACATATAATGTATGATACCACACAAGTTACACATATACTGTATGATACCACACAAGTTACACATATACTGTATGATACCACACAAGTTACACATATATAATGTATGATACCACACAAGTTACACATATACTGTATGATACCACACAAGTTACACATATAATGTATGATACCACACAAGTTACACATATAATGTATGATACCACACAAGTTACACATATACTGTATGATACCACACAAGTTACACATATACTGTATGATACCACACAAGTTACACATATACTGTATGATACCACACAAGTTACACATATACTGTATGATACCACACAAGTTACACACATACTGTATGATACCACACAAGCTACACACATACTGTATGATACCACACAAGTTACACATATATAATGTATGATACCACACAAGTTACACATATACTGTATGATACCACACAAGTTACACATATACTGTATGATACCACACAAGTTACACATGTACTGTATAATACCACACAAGTTACACATATATACTGTTTATTACATGACCTAACGTTATTAATACGATCCTGTGTTTGTTGAACCATTCTCTAGGTGTGGTACCCTTTTGCGTACCAACCCTATGTGTGGTACGCTTTTTGGTGCTCTAGACCAATCAGAAGCCAGCATGTTGGTCACGTGACACAACAATGGCGGCGATGTAAACAAAGCAGACAACTATGTGAACGATGCAAATTAACGATATAGACAACAAAAGTTGTGAGGTAAGCCACATCTAAAAGGTAGGGGGCATGGAGAATTGTCTACTGGTCATGTAATAAAACTTGTATTTCATGATAGGGGCACGTGTGGGGCGCACCAGCCCTCGTTGCATCTATCTTATAAAGACACATGCACATCGGGCTGGTACGCCCCATACGTGCCCCCATCATGCAATACTGGCTATATATACCACACAACACACACACACACACACACACACACACAGCATATAACAGGACAGAAACTGCTGACTGTGCAGCTGGGTGCCACTACCCACCCTACAACATACAAGACACACAAGTTACACATGCATGGAAGTTGTTATTAAATCTAGTATTCAGGAACTGCTGACTGTGGAGCTCGGTGCCCCTACTAGGGATGTTGTCGATACACCCGGAATCAATACATCGACATTTCCAGGTTTCTGATTATCGCATGGACAAAAGCCTCATATCGATACACCATTTGTATTAGAGATAATCCTTTAATTAATCTTTCTAAAAATGCAAAAAAATGTGCTAATATTCCATTTACAACTTCCTTTTTACTCAGTTTGAAAAAGGTGACCTATGTAGGCCCATAATATTGAGGGAAAAAGGACTTCAGATTATGCTCAAAAGGCTCCTAAGTTGTCATCTTTATAGGCTCAAGTATGATGGAGGAAATAAACAGATGAAGGTCCCATTTTTCAAGCAGACATTAACTGTTTTTTGTCACATCGAAATAAATTGATATAATCGGAAAATGGAGACTTAAATAGTGATAATCGAAATCGAAATAAAATGGAATTCGATGACATCCCTAGCCGCTACCAACCCCAACAACAGACAACAGGAGCAAATCACATTTGCAGCAAAACAACTCACAACACGCATAACTCATACATACAGCATGGACTACCCCAGTGGGCACAGGACACTGAATCAACATTGAAAATTGGTTGACAATGTTGATTCAATGTTGATTCAATGTTGATTCAACATTGAACTGAAATTTGTGCCCACTGGGACTGAGCTATTAAGGGCTACATACCCTGTTAAATATTGCATATTTCACATAATTATACTATCTTCAATTTTGTAAATATTACTCTTTTGTACACGTGCGTTTTATTGCATCTGATTCCAAAAGACAACGACATTGGATAAACTTAAAATACTATTGCCAATAAATGATACATGTACTGAGAATAGGGACTTTAGTGCCCTGCAAAAGGGTCTCCTTTTCCAGGTCACAAATGAAGAAACCCATTCTGGTAGAAAAAACTACCTGATTTGTCCCTGTGCCCAGCTTATCCAGAAGGGGAGTAGTTCCTCTGCACTGAGGATGTCGTGTTCTACCGTCACCTTGGCCTCACACTGGTCACAACGTCGGATAGCTGACCGGTGGTTCTTCCACCCTCCTGGTAACATACAAGGCTGTGTCTCACGCATGTTTTTGTCTATGACCGGGTGCCGTCTATGACCGGGTGCCGTCTATGACCGTCTATCTAAAAACGTTGTTTGGAGGTTTGAAAAAAAAAATTAAAATATTTTTTTGCAATTTTTATAAACAAAAATTGTAATTAAAAAAAAAAAAGTGTATCCCTCCAAACAACTTCTTTAGATAGCTGGTCATAGACGGCACCCGGTCATAGACGGCACCCGGTCATAGACGGCACCCGGTCATAGACAAACACATTGGCCCAAGTTTGTGAGACACAGCCACAGTGTAGTAGATAAATTACACTGCATGAACGTTGGCATTTAAACAGACTTTTCATGCTTAAAGTAACTCTTTAAGTGGGTTTTTATTCAGTAAATGCCGGGTAAATGCCATGGATAGTAGCATTAAGTAGCATTTACTGGAACTAAAGATGCTTAAAGTGTGACTTTAGGCAGTCCAAATTTTGTCTAAATGCCAACATTTAGGCACTGGTCACAACGCCGGAAGGGGGATCTATGATTCCTCCACCCGCCTGGTGGTAATCATATAGTACATGAATTAACACTGGTCTCTCCAGATCCACCTACCTTACCATGGTTGTTAGAAAATGACTATACTCTCTAAGAAAGCAATTAAATCAAGTCACTGTTAAATCTATTGGAGGCCATCTTATGGGACTGTAAAATAACCCTTGCCCATTCTGCAAGGTCCAGAGACCTGAGCCAAGGTCAGGGCTGCCACTATTTTTCAGGCAGAGCTTTAACTGACACGTAACTGGCATGGTTAGTACTGTAAATTCTGTGGGATAACTTGCATTTCACGTAAAACCGACAATTTCTCAAAATCTAGAAAATAAGAAATATGATGATTACATTTTTAACTGACATTAAAGGTATACACCAGGGTTCGGTCAATTCTGATCTACCCATAATATCTCTTAATCACTTGGGATTATATTAGTTTGATATATGGTGATGTAATAGAAGCAAAGAAATCTATACCCTTAAAGTACTAGATTTAGATATATAGACATCTGAAGATAGGGCACCCTTAACTATGACCACGTATGGGTAAACCCCTATTTTTTCAACATTTTTCAAATTTTTGAAAGATTGACCCATAATATCTCAACCAAACTTCTTAAATGTTTAGAGGAGATTATTTGCAACATTATCAATCCATGAAAATGAGTGGCCATAGGTGAACCAAAGAGCCATGACTGATTTTGGGAAAAACACAAAATTAAGATAATTCTATTTTTTCTACATTTTGCAACACAGACAAAAAAATGGCCAAAATTTCACAATCGAAACCTTAGCCATCTGTACATAAGGTCAAAAGATACATTTTACAACAAAAAACAAGTGATTCATTGACAAATTGAAGCAGTTTGGGATTTATTCAAATATTTTCTAGTCAGCCCAGACACCTATTATACCTTAGGGCACGGCTTTTTAAAGCAGAGAAAAACAGTGACAAGACGTGTAGAATGCCATAATGGGGCATTTAGAGGGTTAGTAAAGGTTAGTTAGATGATATGCAAAAGGGAGATATACTTTTAGCATGGTTTTCGGTAGTTACATTTTTTGCCACCAGGTGCCGAATGTGTAGACCCTGGTGTATTCCTTTAAACAGACTTTTGGAGCAAAAAGAAAGAAACAAAACTGACTTTTAACTGACGGATGAAAACCCTGCAGGCAATTCAAAATGGCTATGACGCATAAGTAAGCAAACATAGACTGCGAATCTGTTCTAGATCGAAAATCCTGAAATGAATACAGAGAGTCACCTCGTCATGATGTATCATACTCGTGCAGCCTGTGCCATTTAGCTCCCAGCCCAGGCTGCACCCATGCAGTAACCACTGACGGATGTGTATCACCAGATCAGGCCAATGTGGACGTCTTTGACTGGGAGCCATCTCTGACTGACCACCAAAAAAAAATGCTTAAATAAAAACAATTTTCTTCTTTGATATGTAAGGGATAAAACAAAAAAAATGCTTGTGGTTATATGTCCATTCATATCTTCACCTGCCATAAAAAAAACGTTTTCTGTCAGGCGGTCAAAGATGACACCCATGAAACGTGGCACCTAGTCACATTGGCCAGATATGGCGAGACAGAGCAATATCATGGATAAAACCTCCCCAGCCTATTGCTCCTTGCTTGCCAATTAGCTTTGTTATAATCCAATATGTGAGTTTGATTCCATAAGAAAGGCTGCTTAATAATCTAAAAGTGCTGTTCATTATCATCTTATTGCATCTTATTGCAAGTTAAGTCCAATTAGGCAGATAGATCAAATATCAGCGCAAGAGTTGGTCTTTGGCAACATGTATCTGACTTGTGTTTCAGAAGATCATACCTGACATTACAAATTAATGTGACATTTCTGAGCTGAAATTGAGATGTCATAAAAGATTATTTATCTAATTATCTCAGATTGCAGAGCATGACAGAAACAATAAGCCATAGCAAGGAGCAGCTAGGCATGGACGTAGATCTTTTAAAGTTATTGCGGGAGCGACTTGCGCTCCTAGCATGATCTTGCATTTTCACATAATCATCTTTAGACCTGTGTCCACTAGCATAAATCAGGCTGTTTGCCGTCCGTCAAAATGTGAATTTTGTAGATGAGGTAAAATATTTGTCTTGTCTCACAGTGGACACACGTGGATGACAAAGTTCTTTAATACAAAGGGTTGAAGGAATCAAAAGTGGACGTCAAAGGTTGGAATTCAAATATCTAACATGTTTGATTTTCTGTGAAGAAAGTGGGTGATATCCTCTTTGTTCTTTTAGAATAATTACTAAATACAAGTATTTTAAGTATTATTCATGGAAATATGTATGTTAGTGGACATGCATTTGCAACGACAAAAAACATAAATATCCATTACAAATTTACAAGGCTGCATTTATGCAGCATGACGACCAAGGGGATGATGCATTAGGGTATCATGCTGTCCTTAGTGGTTAGTATTAAGACAGTATTGTTGTCCTCACCGAGCACGACCTCGTATGAGTTCATGTTCCAGTTGTCCTTGTAGCGTGACAGGGCGATGTGACCGTCATTAGCCGCCCGTAGCAGGAAGGTAATGTTGTTGTAACCTGCAAGGGGAACACTCTGTGTCATACATATTCTGATAAGTATACACATAATCATATGGTATAACTCCAATGACATTACTTTTAGAAATAATCCTCTAAATATGTGATATAGGCCTATTTGTCATTTGTAATTATTTCCAAAGAAATGCTCTATTTCTGCCAATATAGAAATCATAAAGAAGTTCTATTTTCTTGTAATTTTTATACAATTAATCAATACATACAAAACCAACATGTTGCAAAGCTAGGGAAATCTGAACGTGAGGTATATATGTAGCCAATGCCAATACCTTTAAACTCACTTATTATCTACATGTACATTGTTGGTAAAGGTTTCCCTAACCCTAACATTAACCCAACTGGAACATAAGTTCAGAAACATGTTCTTGAAACTGCAAGCTCAAGCAGAGCCTATCTGCTAAGTTTAGCTTAAGCTCAGCTTTTTGAAAATTCCTGTTCATAAAACAGCTTATAAACAAAAGTACTGAACTGCTTGAGCTTCTGCTTAAAAAGTCAAGCAGATCAGCCATCTGCTTTGGTCCTCAAGCGCACTATAATATTTTGTGAACTGGGATCTGCTTGAGCTAAAATGATTACTTCAAGCAGATGAAAAGTGTTTCGCGAACTAAGGCCTGGGATGCAATTATGACGTCAAACAGTTATGAGAAGACTGCATGAACCATTCTATTGAAGCAACTTCGAGTAAATATCCGCTGGCTTTAATGTTTTTTAACTTTGAACGACTTTGATCCTGGAAAGACATCTTGCAAAAAGCAAGCAATTTTAAGACTGATTAAATCAGATGTTTCATGCAGTATTAAACAGCGCCTCGAAATTGAACTGCATTTATGCCTAACGGAGTGGTCATTTTTTAACAACAGGGGGGGTTGGTAGATTTGGGGGTGGGGGACCAAAATAATTTGGACCCCTTCAAGGTGGGGGACCAAAAAAATGTGGACCCCTTTTTAGTGGAAAAGCCCATGCATAACTATAGCTCAAAGGGGTCTCCCACGCTTAATTTTAACCTGCCTGGATGGGGGGACCAAAATAATTTAGCCCCTTCTCTCGCGGGGTGGACTAAAAAAAAAACGACCCTCTCGGGCGAAAATCCACCGCGCCACCCCCCTGTTGTTAAAAAATGACCACTCCCTCAAATGGTTTATCATAGAGAAGTGGTGTTACCTTTGATGGTGATCCCGTGGTCCTCCAGGTAGAGGTACTGGAAGTCATTGGGCGTCTCTATCCTCACCACCCGACCTGAAAACAGAGACAAAGTAGAAAGTACAAGATTATGTAGGCTACCTGTATTAGGGTGTTCCATCGAAAATGGATTAGTGTGTCTATAATTGATGTCTATGGACAAGCTACTAGTGAAAATATATACTAATTCAATATACAAATCAGAATAAGGATAACTTTAATGGGAAATGCTTCACAACCGTTTAAAGTTGGAAAAGTGGCTGATATTTCACCCCTGCTGGTCTATACATAGCCTATGACCCAGATGGCACCTATGGAGTAAAGCCCTACTGCTGCATGTAGCATAGGGAGTAATCACCCTGCATGCAGCTACACACTATAAAACAGGGAAATCCATGAACTTCATCTAGCTATAATTCAATAAGTATATGTATTAGACATTCAATTATTTTACCAATATAATATATAATTCAATGCCATTTGGTAGTGATGTCTCTATTTTGAGTGCCATGTTGATGTAATTACATTACCATAGCATTCATTAGGCTCAAATTCCGGAAGAGATGTGAATAAATTTGAGTGGTTTTATAATTCTAGCCTACTTTTAAATGTTTGAAGTCTCTAGTTCCTACTGTACACTTTTCGAAAAATTGATTCATCATTGTTAATTCTTGATTTATATTTTATTTCTTGTCATAATCACCAAACTACTTACACCACAAAAAGTGTACAGTATCTGAAATATGGCCCAATGTGTATAGAATATCATGGTACTTTTTTTTTTATTGGGAGATACATAGATACCTGCGGATTTACCATAGACTGAGGTGAGATTTCCCTCCCCTACTACAGATACAGGGGCCATGGGCGGCCTACTCACCCAGTGCTACCTGTGGGGAGGCCCTGGGCGCCGTGGATGTAACACCCTACCTGTATGGTAAAATCAAGGGCTACATGTACGAGGTGAGTGACAAATACAGGTTATGTGGTTAACCCGTTGGCACGATGCCTTAATGTATCATACCCTTGGTCGTCATGATGCATGAATGCAGCCCTGGCTGTAACTCACCAGGGCTGCATTCAAGCATTATGCCAACCTTATGAGGTTCAGACACTCCCAAAGGGTTGGCATGATGCACCAATGCAACACTGGCAAGTTACTCGCCGGGGTGGCATCAGTGCATCATGAGAACAAATGTCATATTTTAGGGCCATCCGTCTTAAAAGGCTTTAGAAATTATCTACTAAAGTACAGAAAATGTTGGAGTATTTTGAGCCTCTGAGGTGACCAGTACAACCCAATGATTGCTCATTTAGGTAGCGGCATAATAACCATGAGGCAATTATCCTTATACCTGAATTACACTATTGCCTACCCCATGCTAAGCAGGCTGCACAAGTGGAGTTATTCTTGTCTCCATGTTGCATTCTTGCTGTATTTATATTGGGTTCTGATGTATCTGAGTTATTGCCCACACGGCTCTCCATAAACATATTCCCAAACATTACACGGTTAGGGAAGGCATCTCTCTAAAAAGATTGCATTTGTCACCATGATGCAAAACTGTAACTCGCCAGTGCTGCGTTGGTGCATTATACCGACCCTCCTAGGGTGGTATCAACCCAATAGGGTCGGCCTGATGCATAAAAGCAGCACTGGTGAGTCACTAACTAGGGCTGCATTCATGCATCATGCGGACCTATGGTATTTAATGTATTAAGGCATGATGCCGTCCTTAAAGGCTTATTATTTTTCACCAAAGTTGATAATTGACTGCAAAGTTGATAATTGACTGCAAGATTGACTCCTATGTGTCATTCGGTGTGTTCTTATGATGCTTGAATACAGCATTGGCGAGTAACTCATGAGTGTTGCATTCAAGAAGAATGCCAACAACCTACAAGTAGGTAGGACAACGCTATTTTGAAAAATGATTGGAATTTATCATATGATATCTCAAAATGACGGGGGGATCAAGTGAAATCCAAATGTATAACTATTATTGATCTACTATTGATGCTTTATTTTCCATGAATTTTTTAAAAAGAAAAGTTGGCACCATGCACCTGTGTCAGCTTTCACCACTGTGTTACTCCTTGGATTGGTCCCAGGCTCTTCCCTGGCTAGATACTCGAGGGACCGTCAGAACTATGAGGGGCTCTCTAGCATTGACTTTTAAAGGTATCATCATTCTGTTTCTTGCATTTGATTGTTTAAATCTTTTCTCATTGGTCAACTATTCATATATCATGTGTGGTGCTTGACTAATATAATATAGGACACTCTACTGGAGGTGGCATTTTTAGGGTAGTCAACCATTTTCATTCATGCATCATGCAGACCCTCCACGGTTGAGAAACTCCTTAAGGGTCGGCATGATGCATGACGCACTCATGCAGCACTGGCAAGTTACTCGCTGATGCTGCATGGGTGCATCATGACGACAAATGTAATCTTTTAGCAATATGCATCATTAAAGGATTAATACCGTACAGGACTGGCTCTGGCCATTTGACTACAGGATAACTGCTGTCTAGATGTAAGTGTAAAGCAATACTGGAACATGATTCAGCTACAGCACTAAACCAAATTCCAATCAAGTATTTCATAATCAGGCTAGCAACTTCTCCTTATTTAGAGGCACTCTCAAATTTACATTGCACATTTAGAAATCCGCGCGGCTGATTCATTGTGAATTTAGTTGAAGTAGTGTTAGCTTGCTTACTGCCGAACACTCGAGTTCCCTTTATAACATTCTCATTTGGTTGACAGTACACTTTAGGCTTTCAACAATAAAATATTTATTCATATCAGTAATTTGAATAATGCCCTGGACATTGAATAAAATGACACACGCACACAAGCGTAAACACGCATTGTAAATATATTTGAGTGACTTCAATTATCAAATGCAGTGTTTTTCTTTGACCAAGTTTCAGCCGTGGATACAAACACAAATTCACTAAAGTCTGTTCTAGCGATAGAGTGTCAGTGAAACCATGGATTGGAGAATTGAGATGTCTAGCTAAAGTATTCTTCAAGAGTCATTTACAATTACTTGCCACAGTCTGAATTATCACTATTCACGACGCTATTCAGAAAGTGGAATAGGGACTTAACAATAAACTAGTTAAGGTCTTGCCCTGGCTCTCTGCCTCATATGTTATAAACTGAAACCTCTGTAGGTCTCTGAAGTAATATTGTAATGATGATGATGTTTATATCATGATAGATTATTTGAACTGAGTAGGTGTCACGTATGATATAGTCAATTCAAAAAATGTTATATCTTTGAGAGTGCTATCTGAACAAGCTCAGATGAACAAGCATCGCTTATTGTAATTTGCCTCCAAGACACTCCAACGGACGTCCGGCCAGTGTTGAATTCAAGCATTGTGCAAGCCTAGATTACTGATAAACGCCTAAAGAGTCATCAGTGCAGCCCTTGCGGGTAACATGAAAGTGTAATGCAGCCAATAAAGGGTTGAAGCATCCTTCGGCTAGAGTTGTCTAATTGGACAGGCGCCCCGGGTGTGGGTGTGTTTTCTTCTGTACAGATTGAAGAGACACCCCCATGCCCCCAAAGTGTTCCTACTAGGCCTTATCTAACACACTACATGCACGCCAGTAAGGAGCTTAGAGTGGACTATCATGTCTGTAAGTGTAACCTCCTTCCCAATAGCAACTTATCATTTAACTATTTCAGGGCAGGATAGGGCTTTAATGCAAACCGTAAAACCTCATGTATACACCCTGGCAAATCTCCAGTATGGCTTATAGGATCAGGGCAAATTCATGTACAGCTTATAAACAAGAGTTTTTAGATGTGTACTACAGTACTAAAGTGGCCATAGCCAGGTGCTCTGAGAGACTTAAAGGATTTCTCCAAGTTAGTAGACGGCTTATACGTGAGGTTTCAAAGTATGCCCTTTTTTGTCGTTACGTACCAGCATTAATCACTTATTAAATTGAACATGCTTAGAGAAACACTTTAAGCATATTTAATCAATTTAAATGCAAACATTTATGCAGTGATTAGAGCACTCTATCAACCTTAACCCTTCAAGGGTTGTCACTAAAAAATGACATTTGTCGTCATGATGCATCAAGGCAGCCCCGGCAAATAACTCACCAGTGCTGCATTGGTGCATCATGCTGATCTTTCAGCAGTGTCTCAACCTCATAAGGTCAGCATGATGCTTGAATGCAGCCCTGGCGTGTTATGCGCCAGGGCTGCATTCATGCATTATTACGACCGAGGCCATGATGCATTAATGCATCATGACCACCAATGCCATGATGCAATAATGCATCATGCCACCCTTACAGGGTTAAAGGGCTGAGACTCCCACCCAGCTTCATCTGATTAACACAACAACAGTCGTCTTTCCGCTAGACCTCTCTAATTGGACACCTCGTGCCTCCGGGCATCGAAACCTTTTCTTCTCATCTAGACCGGAAAGACTCCTTAATGTTCTCAAAGTGTTTCTCCATAGTCTTATATGGCACCCTCAGGGCACCTAGCAGTAAGGCCTCTATTAGTGTAAAGATATTATATCCTAAATGCTTTACCCTCCTTCAGGAAGTGAACATGTTTTAACAACAGGGGTGATCAGTAGAATTTTTCTTGGCCCCCAAGAGGGGTTAAATTTTCCCTTTGTCCTGCCGAAGAGGGTTCTAACCTCCCAGGGCCAAATCGTTTAGCTGTAGTAACGCAAGGGGTGGAGTAGTTTTGGCCAACGCCCTCAAGGGGTCCAAATATGTTTGGCCCCCTTCCCACAAAACCAACAACTCCCATGCCCATTTGTTAAAATAATTATAGCAGTTAACATCTGCAGAGAAACTTGTAAATATATTCCACTGATAGGAAATCTTAACTGTTTGTCACCCATATGCTCATTCATTGAGTTATGATGTTAAACAGCTGGTCAGAATTTTTTTTACCTTAGCAAAGACTCCCTCACTCATCACTGCCTCAAGGTACAGACTTTGGGGAACTGTTTCTGTGACAGGAGGGGCTAGGAAAGGGCTCTTCTGTGTAAAAAGGGCAAAAATATGGTACTTGTTTTGGGCCCTAAAATCCATATAGCACACTGCCGGTGTTGATACACAGATAATAGTTAGGGGCACTACTTATAATTTAGACCAAACCATCATAATGAATTTGTCGGTAATTTTTAGAAACTCTTGAAATCACATACATTTGCATTGTATAATTAGTATATTTTCATGCCTATTACAAAGTTGGCATTTTCTCCCATCGGCTTATGGTCGGTGTGGAGATTCATTTAGAGGTAGAGAACAAAATATCTACGTAACATAGATTGAGGATTTGTCTGCGGCGGTTGAATAAGGCTGTGTCTCACAAAATCGGGCCAAGTTGATAGTCTATGGCCGGATACAATCTATAACCGGGTGCAATATATGACCGGCTTGGAAAAAAAATGCTTTATTTAGGGTGGATGAAGATATAAATGGTGGAAAATTTCAATGGGTGTTTTAAGAACTTGTATCACTCATTTTATTTCAAAATCTATCTACATCGGCCCTAAATAAACAGTTTTCTTTCAAGAGCGTCATAGATTGCACCCGGTCATAGCTTGCAACCGGTCATACACTTTAAACTTGGCCCAATTTCGTGAGACACAGCCTTAACCGAGTCTTGATGTGTTTGTGCCATCCCATGTTAACTCTGCTAGGGTGGTACAGGCATGTGCTAAACATAACAATCCCATCTGCTCTCCTTCTGGCGACTAGTGCAAGGTGACAAAAGGTTGTTAGATAACTCAGAACAACACATTCTTTGAACAGCAGATCTTTTGCAACCCAAAATCGCCCTATAGTGGATTCTAGGCTACAGTTGGCTTGAAGGAAATAACTCCTACCAGGGGCGAGGCTACTCAGGTATGAAATGACTACCCACTGCCAAACAGCTCTCTGTCCCTCTCAAAAATGGGGCGGTAACTCTGGAGGAGGGAGTAGTAATTGGGTATCAGAAAGGTTTAATGATAAATGTAATAGATTGAAGTATTATTCATGTCTGCTTTACATGTTGCATCAGGAATCAAAGGTACAAACACTATGGTTCCTAAAATACCATTTGGCAGTGGCTTATGTGTAAGGATTCTGGGGGCGGTCAACTCTATTTAGAAGGGGCGTTTTTTTTTGCTCCTTTTTTTCTCCTGTTTCTTGGGTGGGCGGTAGTTTGGCAGTCAATGGATACCGTCATAGAGCGAGCAGCCCCCCCCCCCCGGAACAGCTCCATGGCAGACAACACAACCATGTATATTTCAGCCCGCACACTTGAAACTTGTCATTAATATAGCTGGCTTCTTTAGATGTTTCCCATTGAACAAAAAAACGTTATACACCGTTATCTAAGGTTCCCTTATGACTCAATATTGTGGGAAAACGTTATATAAGGATTAAAAACGTTATTTTGATAACAAAGTGACGATTCTCTTGCACATGAGCAGTATTAGATGAGGAAGATGAGGGAGAAGCTCACTCAGAAAACTCTATACCCTTATACATGTACACATATATCATGTAATCAGCACTCACATATCTGACCCATACTGATGTCCTCGTGAGCTGCTCACGCTGAGTAATAGCATGTTGTCCTTGTCTACCGTGTACCAACATGTAGTTGCACAAACTGACACTAGAGGGCACCACCCTGACAACCTAATGAGCGATAATGAAGCCTGTTGTCAATTGGATGAATTGTCACTCCTCAATCAGAGATGGGGTCAATGTTATTTCCACTGGTACTTAGGGAAAATAAGAACTTGTTATCTGCTTGGCGTGGCAGAAGCTGTTTTTGTCTTATCTGGGCTCTTTCTCCAACTGGCCATGGTTAAAGATACCCCTTTGGTGCATAGTGCTGAAACACTCAATCATATCAGTGTGTTTTGTAGTGTGTGTTTGGTACCCTTGGCCATATTGCTGCATAGCTGTTGACTGTGCTTGGCCATGCTGTTGCGATGCATTAATGCAGGTTTTCAAATAAGCGCCTGTCTTAAATAAGCACAGGCTACAAGACTTCAGTTTCTGTACTTCTTCAGCTGAGAATTAAACACTTATATAACCATTCATGGCTATAACCGACTGTCGTCTTTCTGCTAGACCTCTCTAATTGGACACCTTTCGCCTCCAGTTGTCAAACCGTTTCTTCTCATTTAGGGTAGATTCACCATGAGTCTGACACATACCCTGAGACAGACAGTGAAATTTGAGGTTATTTTATGTAAACTTCGACTTCTAGTGTATGTTTTTGGAAAGAATTACACTTAAACTTTACCAAATGAAGAGCTTAAAATGCTTGAATAATAACAAAATCAAGTGTCTGTCTCAAGGTAGGGGGGGGGGTGATAAATCTACTTTTCTTTGGGGACAGGCTCAAACTATGCATTTGGGTCCAAAAACACGGGAAATCACAAAAATATTTTTTTCGGACCCCCGTAACCCCCCCGTACATAGGGTCCGAAGATCGGCCAAATAGTGAGAAAACAGCCAAAATTCAGGCTTTCAGATTCCTTATAAAATCAAATCATGCCTTCATGAAAATGGTCAGAAACCTTCATATGGGACCCAAAGAGACCATTTAAAGTCATATTGTTGTGATTATAGAGGTGTTTCCCCCTCTGGGTAGGTGGTTCGTCCTCGGTAAAATACCGATAAATCAGCTATTTTGAAGGCATTTGCTCCCTTACAATCACATCCCTATACTGCCATAAAAGATCCTCAGGACACCTAATCAGGCAGATTAAACCCTTCTGGAGGGTCCCCTCTTTCTGTTAACTCCCCTCTATGACCCCCCCCCCCCCCTCCCAGCATGCACCAATAGCCACCAGATAACTCCACCCCCCCTTCGCCTCTATATTACCCTATACTGAAATAATGTATTAACATAAGACCTGTCTGATAGTTTGAACCTTTCTTGAGGGCTCCCTGTTCCTGTTAACCAACCCCTATGACACCCCTCCACCCCATCCCCACCCTCACCCCAAACTAATAGCCATGAAATAACCCCCTCCCCCTCGGCTCCATATTACTCAGTACAACCATCAGTCCAACCCTCCCTCCATGTGGCACAGTGCACAGCATTGCCTCTCATGGTATGTATCATGCCTGGGAGTGGGACAGTGATGTGGTTAAAAGAGGGCCCCACCCCCAAAAAAAAAGAATGGGTGAGCTGGGTCCTTGAGATCACCCTGGTAGGTGTATCTAATGGGGCTGGTAGAGGGATACTGTACTTCAAGTCAAATTTGGGTTCAATATTTGGTTTAATATCAAGATATGTATTCATCTGTCCTCAAAGTTTGATATTAAGTTCTACCAACTTACCCTTTACCCCATATAGGGGATGGCATAGATCTACCAAGCACCATGCCATTGTTATATTTTCATAAATCTGAATATTATAGCAGCACCCTCAGATGTTGCATGTATGCCCGTCTTTGACAAAATCTGATCTTTAGCATTGCACATGAGGTATCAGGGTTACCTACCCCTCCCCATAATATAATTGCAGGGTTTATTATTGGCTCCAATAATATTTAGGGTTCAGAGTATTTATTTAACACCTCAGAGAATTGAATTAAATAATTATCTCTTGTCTTCTATCTAGGATACTAACCATGCAAGGTGTAGACTAAGAGATAAGGACACTAGTCCTTATTTGGAGTCATTTGCATGCTCCCCCCCCCCCCATCACCACTCTACCATCCATCATTCTATGCATTTAACCACTTGGTTAAGGAGGAGAGTCAGGGTTTTTATTTATTGTAGTCTCAGGTTATTAGTAATATTGATATTAGATCTCTGCTATAACTATTATAGAATAACTGTGTATAATAAGTGTAACAACATTAAGCAGTCATCTTGACTATGAATACACATGGGGTGAGGTACTAGGAATAGAATGAAGGGGGGGGGGGCTGTGATCATTGGCATTGGTAGGGTAACTCAAAATGAATATAGAGACCTTTGAAAAGGGTATTATCTATCTGATCTAAACTCATTTTAACATGTTGACAATTCAAAAATATTGAAGCAAAGGCCCTCCAAAATTTTGGTTATATTCATGCAATCACAAGAATATAACCTTTAATAGTCTCTTTGGGTCCCTTATCAGTTTTCTGTTGAGGTGCATGGTAAAGCCATTCATGCATGTATGATAAATAAATTATAAGAGGTGTGATGGTTGGAGTTCTTAGATGGACTGAGGTAGCCCTCCTCTTATATCTGTATACGGTAAGGGAGGAGGTCTGGGCCCCTTCCATATCCCCCACCCCTCTTTTAAACACACCACTGTCTTACTCCCAAGACAGGCTAAGGTGTCTGTGAATGACTATTGATGTTCAAAGATCCTGACATTCTGAGTACAGTGTAATATAGAGGCGAGGGCGGAGGGGGGAAGGGAGTTATCTGATGGCTATTGGTGCATGCTATGGGGTTAGGGGTCATAGAGGGGTAGTTAACAGAAACAGGGGGCCCTCCAGAATGGTTCATCATGATGTTTTATGGCAGTATAGGGACCTGATTGTATAGGAGCAAATGTCTTCAAAAAAACTGATTTATCAGTATTTTACCATGGATGCACCCCCTCCCCAGAGGGGGAAACACCCCTATAATCACAACAATATGACTTTAAATGGGGTGGAGGTGGAGGGGTGTTATAGGGGTTGGTTAACAGGAACAGGGAGCCCTCAAGAAAGGTTCAAACTATCAGACAGGTCTTATGTTGATACATTATTTCAGTATAGGGTGATATAGAGGCGAAGGGGGGTGGAGTTATCTGGTGGCTATTGGTGCATGCTGGGAGGGGGGGGGGGGGGTCATAGAGGGGAGTTAACAGAAAGAGGGGACCCTCCAGAAGGGTTTAATCTGCCTGATTAGGTGTCCTGAGGATCTTTTATGGCAGTATAGGGATGTGATTGTAAGGGAGCAAATGCCTTCAAAATAGCTGATTTATCGGTATTTTACCGAGGACGAACCACCTACCCAGAGGGGGAAACACCTCTATAATCACAACAATATGACTTTAAATGGTCTCTTTGGGTCCCAAATGAAGGTTTCTGACCATTTTCATGAAGGCATGGTGAGGTTTGAGTAGGAATCTGAAAGCCTGAATTTGGGCTGTTTTCTCACTATTTGGCCGATCTTCGGACCCTATGTACGGGGGGGTCACAGGGGTCCGAAAAAAATAATTCTGTGATTTCCCGAGTTTTGGGTCCCAAATGCATAGTTTGAGCCTGTCCCTGAAACCGTACGACAAAATTAGCCATTTAACACCCCCCCCTACTCAAGGTGTGTGTCCGACTTCAGGTTAATCTACCCTAAAAACGGAACAGCTTCTTAATGTCCATAAAGACTCCTTCCGTAGTCTTATATAAAAGCACCCTAAGGGAATCTAGCAGTAAGGACCCTAATTATGCATCATACCATATTGGCCACTATAAATGCCAGGGTCTTAAATAAGCATGGGTCATGGATAAGCGCTAATTGCATAGGGATGTTAAAATAGCTGCAAACACTTTATTCTAATCTATAATAAACGCTGGTTTAGTATAAGTGCCTGGATACAGGAAACATGAGATAAATAAGGTTCTAGCTGCTAACATAAGTCAGAGATAGTGTCTTGTCCGCAGTGGCTGAAACATCTTGATTTCTTTTGTGTTCAACTTTTTCTGGAAGGGTCGACCATGGTTAGTAGACTTGTCAGAAGAGCATTCTACAACAGTGAGACAATAGGCATGGTGCATTAAAGCATACCTTGAATGGCTGAGGGTGCAACCAACCTCTTGTTCATCTCTACAGTGTGCGCTATTCGCAAATCCGCGCAAAATCCCAATCCGCAGTGCGCTGTATACAAACAGATGCAAGATTCTAATCAAGTTCTCAAATAGTCCAAAAATATTTGAGCTGTCACATTTTTGATTGATTAATGGACTTAATTCATCAATCATTATAGCACCAGTGTTGTGTTTCAATAAATTTGGGTTATATTGCTCGAGAGACTTACAAATGAAACGGGTGCTCGCTTCATTGATATTTCTATTCCGCGCAGATTGGTGTTCTGCGCGGCAATGATTTTGCGCTATTTACAAATTGCGCTGCACAAAATGTCAATATTGGCACTCTGCCCCGATTGGTGAATAGCGCACAACATGTCAACACACATGTAGTTCTACAAACTGACACTAGAGGGCAGCACTCCCACAGTCTAATTAGCGATAATGAGGGCTGTTGTCAATTGGATGAAGTGTCACTCTCCAATCAGGAATGAGGTAAATGTTGTTTGTGCTGTTCTTGTAGCAGTTGACAGTCTTATCTGGGGTGTTTCTATAACCAGTTAAATGGATGCTAGGTAGGTGAATCATGTCGACAGGCTCGGTCATAGATCAGTGCATGTTACAGTTATTATATATTGGGCCGTACTGTGGTACAGTATTTTAATGTGCTATGCCATTGTGTTGTCATGGTGAATTAATACGGTCCTCTTAGATGGTGAATTTATGCATCATGCAGGAGTCGACACTAGCTTTCTCATCTGAAGGCCACACAGGCCTGCAACTCCATGGGACATCTATGGGACCTTAGTTTCAGCTGTGGGCACAGGACTAGTTTTTATGTTTTTCAATGAGAAAATCATATATTTTCCTGATTTATCTATGTTAAGATGAAACCAAAATGGTTCAGTTTCTCTTTCAAAACGACATATTACATGTCTATACTTTTTAGGTATATTCCCCTCAAAACACCTTGCAAAATTCCTTGTAGGCCACCTGGGTCCATGGGAGGGTAATTCTGAAGAAAACTATGGGCCTGGGCCCAAAATTATGGGCTATTGGCTCCCAGGCCAGCGTTAGTGTCTACCCCTGTCATACATACTCCCGGCGGGTCGTCTTGAGGCATCAAAGCAGTGCCAGCTGCCTGACACTGGCTCGGTGCTGCATCACAATGACACCTGAACATTACGCCACTCTTTTTTTCTTTTTTTTTTGAACAAAGATTAGCTTTATTGGCTTGAAGAACTGATGAGTTTGACAATGTATGACTTACAAGTGTCTCGATCCATCGTTGGTAAATGACATGATATATGATGTTTTTCAATAAGTATTACAAGAGTAAAACTTAATTATATGTCAAGAAATCGAGACTTAAAATTGCACTATTCAGCCAAAAAAGCCACCGACCCTACCCGTCAGCAAGCTGTTTGTTAGATAGCTACACAGCCAAAGATAATTATCTCATTACAAGAAAATAAGATTATTAAACTCGTCTGGCGGACAAATCACTTATTTTAAGAAAACATTTTTTTCTTAAAACAGGTGGTTTGTCTGCCAGAGTTTGATAATCTTTTTTTCTTGAAATGAGATAATTGTGTTTGGCTGTGTATGAATTTTAACGTTGAGGGTAGGTAAGTCATATCAGATTATGCTTGGCATTATTTCATCATAAAGTCTGATACACTGACTTAAGTAAATGAAATTTCTATCAAGTAACCCTTTAAGGATGGCATGATACCTTAATGCATCGTGTCCTTGGTCGTCATGATGCATGAATGCAGCCCTGGCGAGTGCATTCAAACATCATGCCGACCCTACAGGGTTGAGACACTCCCGAGGGGTCGGCATGATGCACCAATGCAGCACCGGCCAGTTACTTGCTGTAGCTGCATTGGTGCATCATGATGACAAATGTCATCTTTCAGCAACATCCATCCTTATAGGGCTAAAGGCAGCTCCTCAGGATCCCATATGTCTACATTTACGACAGATATCCAGTAACGTCTATAATGGCCAGTCATCTTCCTGCTAGACCTAATTAGGTGCCAGCTGCCTCCAGTATTGAAACATTTTCTTCTCAGTTAAAGCGGAAGGGCTCCTTAGCGTCCTTAACCCTTTAGAGACGACATGTCGCTAAATTGCAACATTTGTCAGTGTTATGCACCGATGCCTCGCAAGAAACTCTCTTGGGCTGCATTGGTGCATCATGTCTAGCTTCAGGAGTGACTTCAACCTGTAGGATAGGCATGATGCTTGAATGCAGCTCTGGTAACTAACTCACCAGGGCTGCCTTCATGCATTATGGCATGATGCATTAAGGCATTATACTGTCCTTAGATTTCTTAACACTTTAACGACGGATGCCGCTAAAAAATGGACATTCGTCGACATGAAGCACCAATGCAGGCCCAGTGAGTAACTCGCCAGTGCTGCATTGGTGCATCATGCCGACCCTTTGGAAGTGTCTCAACTCCGTAGGGTCGGCATGATGCCTGAATGCAGCCCTGGCGAGTTACTCACCAGGGCTGCATTCATGCATCATGACGTCCAATGGCATGATACATTAAGCTATCATGCCGTCCTTAAAGGGTTGACGAGTTGCTAAGCAGCCTTCTACAGCACCCTGGAGGCACCTTATAGTAAAGTCTATACAGCGGCGCAATAATATATCCTAAATGATACACCCTTCTTTTTGTTCAATAGCAGCATTTATTTAGCCATCTGTGAGAGTCTTACCCAGTCCTATTACAGGGACACTATTAGGATAACATCCTGTGTACAGTGTGTTTCTTGTTCAAAACCTACCTAGCTGCTTCAAACACTGGCGAGTAACTCACTGTAACCTACCTAGCTGCTTCAAACACTGGCGAGTAACTCACTGTAACCTACCTAGCTGCTTCAAACACCGGCGAGTAACTCACTGTAACCTACCTAGCTGCTTCAAACACCGGCGAGTAACTCACTGTAACCTACCTAGTTGCTTCAAACACCGGCGAGTAACTCACTGTAACCTACCTAGCTGCTTCAAACACCGGCGAGTAACTCACTGTAACCTACCTAGCTGCTTCAAACACTGGCGAGTAACTCACTGTAACCTACCTAGCTGCTTCAAACACTGGCGAGTAACTCACTGTAACCTATCTAGCTGCTTCAAACACCGGCGAGTAACTCACTGTAACCTACCTAGTTGCTTCAAACACTGGCGAGTAACTCACTGTAACCTACCTAGTTGCTTCAAACACTGGCGAGTAACTCACTGTAACCTACCTAGTTGCTTCAAACACTGGCGAGTAACTCACCAACCCCGCAGGGTCAGCATGATGTGCCAATGCATCATTTAAGGTTCACCATAGTGGCTTGAATAAGACCTCCTGCGCTTATAAATTTTGATAATACCACGCACCCTGCGCTTATACAAAGACTGCACTTATTGAAAGTGGCATAATCGCATAGCGTATCCCACTCACAATTCTAGTACTGTTCTAGTCTACTTAGTGTGAATATAGTGGTGAGAATGCCCCTTTAAGATACGAAATGGCCTAAATTGCTATTTCAATACCCTTATTTACCCTGCGCTTATTCAAGACCTGTGCTTGTTTGAGACCCTGTCACTTATTCAAGCCACTATGGTATTCGAATTAGCTGCATTGGGGCATCATGATTACAAATACACATGAGGCCTTGATGCATTAAAGGCATACTAACCTAACATGACCTCCCAGTGGATACAAAATCTTGAAGTAAGGCCACTCAAAAATATTTCCTCATCACAGCGCGCATCATAAAAATCAGCTTTTGAGAAAAACCTTTTTTTTAATTTTCAAATATATGATAATAATGGACAACTACTGGGATATTTGCGTCAAATTAAAGCTGATACTGCCAGTAATGCAATAGGATAGAAATAACTTACATTTTTCCTACTTTTAAAGATCCATGAATTCTTAACTACAAAAATGTAAATTTTGGTCATGAAAAACGTTTATCATCCCATACATTTTAGCCTGTGAGTAAAAAAAAACAAAACATTTTTCAGACCCTGGTGATGAGAAAGCACTATTTTTTTGAGTGGCCTAAACACTTTTCAACATTGCTCCAATCTTAACTGAATATTGTGCCCCTATTTCCAGCCCCTGTACATGACCACCACACCACTGGGGCACTGAATGACCATCCTCCTATAGATCTATACTCCCATTGCAGTTGTGTTGCTCCCTTTTCAGGACACCAGAATGTTGTTCTGAAAACGGCAACCAGAGGGCAACCAGCCTCATCCGGGACCTAATGAGGATTGCTGTCAGCTGGATAAATCACTCTCCAATCACAGCTGTGGTGAGTGGTGGTAGTGCCGGTACTTATCTGCTTGGAGTAGGGTAGAGGCGGGAAGATTGGTCGTTACATGTTACAGCTAGAGTCCTCATGGTAACTCCGACTGCAGTTATTAATTCCTTTAACGACTGCTTAGGGAGTGATCATTTTTTAACAACAGGGGGGGGGGGGGGTTAAAAATGTTTACAGGTCGAAAATCAGCGTGCACGCGGGCCCTTTGAGGAATAGTAACGGGCGGGCTTTTTGGCTCAAAACAGGTTAAATTTGTTTGACCCCACCCCAAACTTACCACCTAAGGTAACCATGATGAAAATCTATGGATCGTAAATCAGCGCACTCATGGGCCCTTTGAAGCATAGTAACGCGCGGGCGTTTTGGCCCAAAATAGGATAAATCTTTTTGTCCGATTTTTTTTGATTCCCCCACCCCCCCTGGTGATAAAAAATGATCACTCCCTAAAAAAGCATCGATGCCTCATGACATGCCATGGTCATTGCGATGCATGAATGTAGCCCTGGTGAGTAACTCGCCAATGGTGCATTAAAGCATCATGCCAACCCTATGGGATTGAGACAATTTTAAGGGTATACCAATGATGCACCCATGACCAACGAGTTACTTACATGTGCCGCATCGGTGCATCATCATTACAAATGTCATCTTTCAGAAAAATGGCGTTTTTAAGGGTTGAGGACGCCATGATGGACCAAAGTGCAATGTTCAGTAATTCAAATACCACGAGCCATGAATCTATTCTGAAAGATCTCCCGTGCTTTAAAAGGGCATGGGGGTGATATGACCATTGTTCAATGGTCGGGGGCGTTATATCCAGTTATGTCTTAACAAATAACCTGATTGCTTCTCAATGTCACCTCATTTTTCTCTTACTTTTGTGTTTTTAATTGTGGACTTGTTTTGTCACGTCAAGGGCAATTGCTAAGTGGCTGAGGTACCCGTCTCTTGATATTTACGACAGTAAAGGCGTCATTGCCTGATTGCCACAACCCCTAGGGGGAAGGGACCTTCATATTACAGAGGGGCTCTCCGTAGGGGAGGCCTACACCTTCAGTACCGTCATTAATTTGATACAGGTTATTAATTGTTAATAGTCAATGACCCAGCTTTTCCTAACCGCCCTCTCCTTCTCTAATCTCCTTGGTCTCTCCTTGTTGGCTCCTGGAGAATCCCTGGTTAATTAGATTAGGTTCCTTTTATTCTAGCAGAGTCTGTAAATGCCCTTGTATTCCTGTCTTAACGGTCTTTACAACAACAATCAATGGAATCAACATGATAGTTGGGGATAGAATACACAGAGAAAAGAAACAGAATCAAAAGGGAGTCCAGGTTGCCTCTAGAATGACTCCCCTCTCTAGGGGAGTCTAAGGAGCCTAGGGAAGCCTAGGTGACTCTCTGACTGACCTAAGGGAGTCACTCGTAGGAGTCATGTAGCTATGTGGGTCATAAGACTCCCCTAGGCTCCCCCTCGGCTCCCCCTGGGCTCCCCCTAGGCTCCCCCTAGGCTCCTCCTAGGCTCCCCCTCGGCTCCCCCTAGGCTCCCCCTAGGCTCCCCCTAGGCTCCCCCCTAGGCTCCCCCTAGGCTACCTTAGGCGATCTGGACTCCCCTAGAGAGGGGAGCCATTCTGGAAGCAACCTGGACTCCCTTTTGACGCTGTTTCTTCTCTCTGTGTAGTGAAGCATCAGCAGACGGCATGATCTGTACGTACACCAACCGTAGTGCCATCTTATAAATGAATCAATTGATGTGATGCCAGTCGAATAACCAGGGAGTTATTGTTCAAGGCGACGCGAACACTTCAAAACTCTTTCTATGTTCTAGCTCAATATAATTACGACTATATAAAACTGAACACAGTAACTCAGAGCTAGTCCATGTTCTCTACTAATGAGGACCGAAGAAACTAATTCAGACACGACTATTCACTTAAAGCTATTCTATACCAATAGATGTGCCCCAACTACTGTACTGTAGCAACTTTCTGACAATATCTATGTGTTTGTTTTTCTCATAATAGGGTGCTACTCGCTCTTTCCTTATTTTTACTTTGTGAATGAAAGCCTTCTGAGACAGATATCATAGAGGGAATAGCGGTCTAATATACTGTAGCAGATGCATGCCTCTAAGAGTATATCTTCTTAGTCAGGACTTGGTCAGGGTCCAGTTGCTGTAGTTATGACACCATGTGTGCAGGTGACTTAAGATGGCCTGGCGTATGAGTGCATCCCCTGAAAGTCTATCCGGCAGTGCTGTGTTCATTCATACTAACCCATTGAAACAATTTAATGCAGTTAAGATGAGCTAATCAAGGTGGCTACAATCAAGCATTACACGCAGCGGGCACAGCACATTGAATCAACATCAAGAACTGGTTGTGAATGTTGATTCAATGCTGATTTAACTTTGAACTAAATTTCGGGCACACTGGACATCGACAAAGGCTATTCCATCAAAGCACTATCCACCCAGCAGACCCGGCTTACAAAAAAACCTGTTATTTTACGTCATAACAACGTTTTAAACTTTACACCAGCGCCTTCGGCGACTGGATTTTGAAAAAAAAAACAATTCCTAGAGGCCAGTCTTATTTGTACCCCATTCCCTGAGCCTGCCCGACCATCCCCAACGATCCCCCCTCCCCCCCCCCCCCCCCCACTTCCCCTGTCCACCTCCCCCCCCCCCTTCCCCGCATTTCTCTGGCCTTAAACAGCCCGGCAAAATCTTGCCAGGCTATAGTGGCGCCATCTACACATCTGCGGCCGTAATTGTGACGTAATACGGCCGTGACCTTTGACCTTTGACCTAGATACGGCCATCCCTCGCCAAGACGATGCACATTGTCGATAGGAAAGTTTATGTTTGATTGTCTTCAATATTTGAATGGTTTACAATTTAATATTCATAGGGTAATATCGGATGTGGATTTACTGTGGAATTTCGTTTTATTTGACCACAATTGTTTGATAAATTAGTTATTATAGTGCCCTTTTAGTCCAGGAAAAAATGGTGGAGGTTCGAGGGATTTTCTGTCCCTTGTTGCTGGGTTCTCTCTGCGAAAGTATAATTTGTAGGGCCTATTTATGTTATGTTTCTTTTAAATACAATGTAATTGTAAGAATTAGTCCTCCAGTGAGTAGGTTATCACATGAAAAGGGCTCAAAATATAAATCTGGAGTAAAATTGAGAAATAATCGAATTAGCTTTGAAAAAAGTACATATTTTCCTATAGCCTCTTTTGGTTCATCTGGTTCCGTCAAGCACCTCAAGCTTAAGGCTGATTCAATGGGGCGGCCAAATAATGCCGTTTTATATATAGGGGAATTACGTTATGCCATACTAAAGAGCCTTAGAAAAAGGTTGACATATATAAGGTTATTTAACGTTATAAAATGGTGTATAACGTTATTCGTTACTGGGTAGTAGCTACAGTCCAACTTCAGGGAATCCAATAGCCGAGTCTGGGTTTTGATTGAAGTTACTTTAGTTCTGTAGTATTATTTCAAATAACCCTATACGGTCTGACACAGGCATGTTTACTGTGGTCGCACTTCATTTCGCTGGGTATATATTTTCGCTATATATATTCACGGAAATGGAAAATCCGCGAAATTCTTCTATGCTACAGTATGGAATAGATACCCGCGAATTAGTCTTTTTTGTCACCTCAGCGAAAATTTACACTCGTGAATATAAGTACTTTTACATTAGTATTATATTAAAGCTGGTTCTGATTCGCGACAAGCCACTGCTTCTATGTGAGAGTTTGAATGTTAAAAATGTTTACATCAACATACGTAGAAGAGAATATGTTTGACAGAAATATCCACCTTACCTGATACAGCGAGGAACTGCACAAGCAGAAACAACCGGGTCATCTGGAAGTAGACAATGTTAACGTTACTTTCGGCAAAACATATCCAAAGTATCCTATTTTCCTATAATAACCCACGGGGAACGTTAGCGCATGATGCATGATTGACGCAGTATTTGTGAGTAACTCACCATTGCTGCAAACATGAATCATGCCTACCCTCTGTCTACAGGGTTGAATCACTGCAGGATTGTCGGCATGATGCACCAGTCCAGTGCCTATGATGCTGATGCTGCATTAGTGCATCATGACAGTAAATGCAAGCAAAACATTGCGGTATCATGCTGTATTACACGACCTAACGTTATCAATACAATCCTGTGTTTGTTTAACCATTAAAAACCTACCAACCCTATGTGTGGTACGCTTTTTGGTGCATTAGACAAATCAGAAGCCAGCATGTTGGTCACGTGACACAACAATGGCGGCGATGTAAACAAAGCAGACGACGATGTGAAGGATGCAAATTAACAATATAAACAACAAAAGTTGTGAGGTAAGCAACATCTAAAAGGTAGGGGGTATAGAAAATTGTTTATTGGTCATGTAATAAAGCTTGTATTTCATGATAGGGTCACGCATGGGGCGCACCAGCCCTCGGTGAATCTGTCTTATAAAGACAGATGCCCCATACGTGCCCCCATCATGCAATACTGGCTATGTACCTGACCCTTTAAGAAGAGTTTGTCCTTAAAGATTGAATTTGTCGGCATGATACGCAATAAATTCCCCGAACTGCATCGGTGCATTATACCGACCCTTCAGGAATGTCTCAACCCAATAAGGTTGGTATGATGCTTGAATGGACCCACGACAGGATACCAATTAGGGCTGCATTCATGCATCATGATGGCCAAGGGCATGATGCATTAAGGTATGATGCCATCCTTAAAAGGCTAAATGGTTAGTGCTCAGTGTATAGGGAACATGATTCAGCAAATTGCTACATTCCAGCCGCCATTGGTTTGCTCTACTGCTATATATGTACATTATGTATTTATACATGTTCCGACATACCACCGCATAAAAACTGTCTGCATGGCATTTACAAAATAATGACTGTGAAATATCAGGTCAAACACCAGGCAGGTTCCACTGAAAGCAGTGGAGGATGTGGATCTATATTTAGTTTGCATCAACCTATTCAATTTTAGATCCATTTAGGTGTCATGTGCAATACAACATGTGGCCTACTCATGTGATGCATAATACAGTGTAACCTGCACTCTCTGAGTCCATAATAACAGGGTAACCCTTTAAGGACAGCATAATGTTTTAATTCACTATGCCCGATTGTATCTGGGATGCATGAATGCAGCCCTGGTGAGTTATTGAGTACTGCAGCATTCATGTATTATGCCGCGCCTGTAGGGGTGATACGTTCCTGAAGGGTCGACATGATTTATAATGCCGAGCATAATCACAAGGGCGGAATTCATGCATCACGATAACATACGTCGCATCACATTAACTTGAAGCACTATGTTGCACTAAAAGGCTTTATAGACGGCTATGCATACAGCAAATATACAACTGCAGTCTATGCTATATATAAATCATCCTCATAAAGGGGTTTTCTCCCATACATGCCATCCCACTGACCGACTAACATTCAGACGTAGGACAGCATAATGCATTAATGCAGTAATGCCCTAGGACGTCATGATGTATGAATGCAGCCTTGGCAAGTTACTCAAGCATCATGCAGAGTCTACAGGATAGAGACAGTTTGTAAGGTTGGGTATGATGCACCAATGCAGCCCGTGAAATTAATCATTCGGGCGCATTTGTGCCGAGAAATGTAAACTTTAGATGGTTTAAATCAGAAAACGGTCCTTAAAGGTTTAAGCAGGGGGTTATTTATATGATGTGTATTCATAACCTAGATACATACATGTATGACCATCAGTGTACTGCCTATAGAGATGCCATAGACGAGTAGTACCGATGGTGTAGAGCGTATATAATACAACGTGGTTTATATTGGTAGTCACACTGAGTGGAATTATATATTGATTTCATTTGACCAAACTAATTTCGTTTTTAAAGCTAAATAGTTAGGCCAATTCACTTATTAAAAGGATATTAGATACCACGGATGTGTCTTTTTCCCTTTGCACTACATATACTAGCCACTGGTTACTATAAATGACATCAAATGACATCAAACAGAGACAATTACTGTCTATTCAACCCCCTCCCTGCTCCTACCAGAGTGCATTCTGGAGCAGAGAAGTGATCGGAAGGCCTCTCTGTGGGGTTCAAATCTTTGACAGAGGTATCAATCTCCTAGCTGTTTCTTAGTCTAGACCCAAACCCAATTGCATGAATTAGAATAAATTACCTACAGGTGGATAAAGATGGATGCATCCATACAGAGAAGTCATTTACCTTGGCAGTGGCGCCACCTGAAGCTGCAGAGCAGTCAGAATGTTCAACCCGCTGCCCACCCCTGCCATTCTGGGGCAGAGGAGTGATCAGAGGGCTCTCTGCAGGGTTTAAATTTCTAGTCGTGGCATCAATCTCCTAGCTGATTCTTGCCTTATTGCATGAATCAACACATACTATCTAACTGTGAATAAAGATGGCTGTATCCGCACAGAGAGTTGATTTACCTTGACGGTGGCGCCGCCTTAGTCTACAGAATGACCAGAATGCTCAGCGCCCTGCCACCTGGTGAGAGGGACGAGTACCACCAGAGGAGCGGACAGCCGCAATCAGCTTCAATCTACCCCAATCAGAATCTCTTTTCACGTCTAATGTTCTTCTAAAAACACAGCAAAGCTTTCTGCGTGCGTCTATTAACTAGCAGCGGTTAGCACAAATAGGCACAAATAGGCACAAATAGGCACAAATAGGCCCTGTCACGGCCACATTCGGGGCAATTAGGCTCTAAAATCCCCCGTGCACCTCTGATATTCAACAAATTACATTACCGCCTACTTTCCCTTTTCCTGCCGGTTCCTGTCTAACCATTTACAGGTTAAACCATGCTTTAATGTCATATGCCTTTTCTCTTTTTGCCCTGGTGTGCAAGGGCTGTATTTATGTATCATTCTGACCCCACTCCTAAAGAGTTGGCATAGTGTATGAATACAGTGTTGGTAAATGACTCATTATCACATTGCACCAAGATAACTGAACATGAACATGACATTTGGCATCATGCAGTACTCATAGGGTTAATCGAAAACTGCAGTGAGGCAAACATTCCCCCAAAAGACTAGTCAGCGCTTAGGCTCCAATTTCCGACTATTTCACCATATCCCCTTGAGGCCTCAGCCCGGTCCTCACAATAGAATCACAGTAAGTGGCTGGAAGGGGACATGTTGAAATGGTTTCTATTTGCGGGTTGTCTCCGCGTGTTTATCTCGTGGGTGGAGATTGACCGGGTATGGATTACGGAGTTTGCCGGATAACTAGGGCATCTATTTGTTGCTGTATCAATATCTGGGGACTTCAAATCCATGGCTTTCTGATTTCACATCATTTATATTCCTCTCTGTGATTGTAATTTCTGCCTTTATACAGTGGGGCTAGCAAGGCGATGGTTTCCGCTGCAACACCATATAGAGTAATGTGATCATAAGACCATTCAAGAAGATTCATTTTGAAAAACCACAAGGACCCAAATGTTGATGGAAAACAGCTTGTATCTTCCTGGTACTAACCTATTGAGAAAACTCTAGTGAGAATAAAACCTAATGGTCTGAACAATACAATCTTTTCAAGATTGACCAACTCCCCATATTTATTTCTCTAAGTAATAGTCTCTTTGAGTAGGTCATTATTTGTTTTACCTCAGTTATTTTTGGATATAGGATAGCCATCCTGGCAAATATTGCCATGACTAAGCTGAGATAACTTGACTAAGGATCTGAGCATAAAGATTTGTCCGTGCTCCCCTGATCGGATCATCCTTGTGATGCGGCTCTCCCTGTGTTTGCCTCATGTCTATACCAGCCTTATACAGCTGTTTAATGAACTAACTATTCACCCATATTTACTATGTGTCAACATTCACACGTCCATATCCGATCCCATCAATAAGTCTATTTGTTGGTTATCGACGTTCTGAAAGGTTGAATTGAATGTTTTGTGGTTACAATAATAAACACATAACTGTTGGCAGCCAGGCAGAAAGGATTCTCGGTACGCGTGTGCAGGCACACACAAACCACCCCTGACCACCCTGCCTGCCTCCCCTCATGCCACAGTCTGAGACCAGGTCCTTACACTGTGCTGTCATCTACACTGTAAATAGTTATTGTAGGTACACAGTAGAATCTACTGGAAAATGGGTTTACCGTAGAATCTACTGTAGAATGGAACTACAGTAGAATCTACTGAATATTTACAGTAGATGCTACTGCTTACCTACAATAAACTGTACATCTACAGTACAATGTACTGTACACCTACAAAAAATGGCAACCAACTTTTTACAGTGAGAGTGGCCTAATAATCAATTGCCCAGTATAAACCTATAACTCTCTGGTATGTATACAGTGGGTCAGATATGCCTTTCTAATCGCATAGGGCTGGGTCTTACGACTTTGGGCCAATGTTTTTGTCTCTGACTGGGTGCCAGCTCTGACCGGGTGCCAGCTCTGACCGGGTGCCAGCTCTGACCGGCCTGAATAAAAACAGGTTATTTGGGGCAAATGATGATAAAAATGGGCAACTTATGACTAGTTTAAAGAGTTATAACATCCATTAACCTTTTCAGCCAAACTCTATCTCCATCTGCCCTAAATAAACCGTTTTTATTCAGGCCGGTCAGAGCTGGCACCCGGTCAGAGCTGGCACCCGGTCAGAGCTGGCACCCAGTCAGAGCTGGCACCCGGTCAGAGCTGGCACCCGGTCAGAGACAAAAACATAGGCCCAAGGTCGTGATACACAGCCAAAAGTCCTTTTTGGGTAGCTTGACCTAGAGTCAACCATATACCTTCAGATCTAGCTAGCTGGTCAGCCCTATCTGGGCTGGTGAGAGATCCCCATGTTTTGATTGAGGTGACCTTCAGGTCCTCATTGCAGACAAGTAAAAGGTTCACGGGGCCAATGGAAGTCACATGCATATCTCTAGACACTTAGCTTTCATATTATGCTGTAGAAATGTCGGATTGTGGAATAGATGTGGTCTATAAGACCAACCTTCTTTACGCACTATAGGCCTGGCACATAGCAGGACCCCCAATGACCACAGACGAGACTTTCATCTACTATAGATTTAAGACAGTCGATTCCAAATTAACTACTTTAGATCATAATCAAGGTGGACATCTCAAGGTACGTAGTTAACTCTACATCAAGTTGTTTTTCATTCAGTGCTTGATGCCTGTGGCCTGCCATGCCTCGTCACGGGTCAGTAACCACAGAGTACCCCTACTTCCCACCAGAGGGCGCCTCCCGCCCTCATCACACTGCCTGATCACGTGGTCTAATCACAGGGCAGCACTGCATTGTGGGCAGGCACTCAGGGTCACGAGACCGGAAATTACACACAGGAAGTGCCGCCATGTTGCCCGGGGGGTAATGCGCAGTGAGGCCTCTGGGTAGCAGGCTATGGGGTGGTGTGGTTACAGTGTGTTACTGCTGCTATCACCTCATGATGTCAATCTCTAATCAGGGTATTTTACAGATATGGTCATGAGTCTGGGCCAGCGTGTGTAGGGTATTCCTGCTTTCAGTTTCCGTTTCACTATTCGCTGTTTTTGTTGTATGATGGACTCCTGCAAGCACGCCTCGGATGCACTCATGCTAAACTATGTTTCAAAATGGATTTATTCTCAACTAATGACTAGGTCTGGTTAAGAGTCAATTCTTGGCAAATCTCATGGCGTAGGGACAGAAAACTGTCATTTTCAATGTAAAGATTCACATGCTGTCAAGCTGTAGTTTTAATGACTTCCATATTGGTTTGAGTATTGAGTATATATGTTATTAAATGAACTGTAAGAAGGGATTTACACACGATGTTAAGAAACCATGAACCGACCTTAATGGGGTTTGGGTTATAAGGGTCTATTGGTTCCACTGTAGCACACGCCCCCTGTGGCCGTCACTCCCCCTGGTGTCTCAGCACAGAACTAACATGACGTCTGACAATTGCAGCAGTCGGGGATAATCTCGTGTGGGTTTACACGAGATTTCCCAATTCAGGTGGCACGTGCTGGGAACTCAATCGACCAGGCTTGTTTTTATGTTGTCTGAAATCATGATGTTACCAGTGTAATAAGGAGTTAGGTTTGGAGCCTGAGGGGGAGGAAGGACGGCACTATGGCGTGGTATGGGGTCGTATAAGGGAGGGTTAGGGAGTTTCAGAGGAATTTATTCCACTTTAAATGTGACTTTGGTATATGGAAAGTGATGTATTTCAAGTGGTCATGGGTAATTATTCAATTAAATACCTTGAAGTGAACTGGCTCATTCTATTACCCAGACTCTAGCCATGTACCCCTTTGGGATATTGATCTATGCAGTCTAGTGTCGGAATCTATTTATAAGCTTAATTGACCATTATCTTTAAATAACCGCTTTGTGAAATCCTGTACTATTGTACTCGAGGAGTGAGTACTCTAGATTCCGTAGAAGTTTATAACGGTGAGAAGGTTCTTGGCATCATCCATCCCCTGATTACATTGAGGCTGGTTCACATAAATCATTCAAAGGTGAGGATTATTTCACTTGTTAGAGCTGGCTATATTTACCGTGGTCAATCAACTTAATCCACCTGGAAGATATTGCATACCTAAATGGTACAATTAAGCGAGCCTGCGCTTATAAAACTACCTGTTACCCCCTGCGCTTATACAGGTACCTGCGCTTATATATGAGTCCTTTTAAAAAGAGGTGTTGGATTTCAGGTAGTCCTGCAGTTGAACTCTGACGAGACCTGCTCTCATTTGAGACCCCTAGGCTTAAATAGGTCATTAAGGCAGCCAACATTGGGACAATGTAGCCTAGGGTCCATACTATATAGCTAGAAAATAAATGTAAACATTGTTTCAACATTGGGCCAACATGACATCAATTCCAGCATGTGTGAGCATGCTGGTACAAGCACTTGGGGAGTGGTCAAACCAAATCTGGGGGATAATTCCTATGGCGGTCCAACATTGATTTTCCAAGAATATTTCAAGGAATTTGACATGTTCATCATCATCATCTGCTGTGGCCATAATATTTGATAATGTTTACAGATTGGTTGTGAAGGTTCTGATATTCTCGCTATGGCTGAATGTATCGTTACGGCGGGAAGCCGCCTTATGGGACTTAGCGCTGAGGACCGCATACTAATTACAGACCTATTGATTGTGTTAACAATGACTAATAGGCTACAGGCCCTCTACCCATTAACCCTGCTAGGACGGCATGATGCCTCGAGGCATGCTGATTCAGGGCATGATGCTTCAGGGCATGATGCATCAAAGCTTCTTGTACATAATGGCATGATGCATGAAAGCAGCTCCAGTGAGTAAGTCAGAAATGCTTCATTGGTGTGTCGTCGCGGCCCAAGAATTGAATTACAGCGAAGTACTCACCGGTGCTGCAATTATGCATCATATAGTGCTTTCGTTAGGCGGCAAATCTCTAACTTTAGTGAGACAATTAACCAGTGTGACTGTAGCTTCCAAATAACCAGTTGCAGCAAACTGAAGCTGTTTACTTGCAAGTTCTCACTACCGCTGGAAATTCAGCAAAGTCCCACTAAAGTGGAGAGCTATGGCAAAAACGGCATTGCAGGTTAAAACGCTATGCTGCCAGTAGAGGGTTGCAGTTTGGTCACGTGGGCAGGGCTGGCAGCCAATCTGCTGCACACATAACGGACAGTGTTTAACGCTGTAAGTGACTTGAGTGGGTTTTACCTATATAATTATTGAGATGATTTAAGCAAAGACACAAGCCCATGCAGCTACTGGATTTACCATGGAAACTATACTAGCATTATCCATCTATATGCATATAAGATTCCTTATCTACTATGCATGTGGCAATCACTAGCTTTGTATACGTTATTCAGGAAGTTGAATAAATAAGTGATCATGAAATTAAATCAACTAAAATAATGCTGCAGTTTACCCCTTAACGCGTTATAAGGACTGTATGATACAGTGATACATCATGCCCTTAGTCGTATTGGCTGCATTTATGCTTCATGGCGACTCAGGAGTATATTGCAGAAAAATTACTTTCCTGTACTTAATATGCGAAATAGTTAATAACATACTATTAATCATAAACCGCACTGAGGTTAGTAATGAAACAACCATTACAGGCATCTACCACTCACCGCTGAGGACATAAACCATAAATACGTGTTCCCTGTGTTTTGTTCGTATAGACATATTGAACTTCCCGGCATTGATAGCCTCACAATGCTAAGGGAGGGCTAGTAAACCCCTGTTGTAAACATTAGTGATATACAGCATGATGAACCAGTGGTGGCAAGTTAATAGAACTGTGTACTCTATCACTTTGAGGCTGATCAGGTCCCAGTAATGGGTGCATTACACTGTTAATGGGTACACCAGGGTATGTCTGGGTACCTGCTCTCTATGTCTAGTAGATAGCAGGCCATATTGTGCTGCATTTATGGACAACATACTCTCTATAAAGTTTGATGTTTGTTTGTGAGTGTAATGCGGCAACTTAATCAGCGGCACTGAGCTGTCATTGTCAACCCTGTGTGCTGGTGAGTGCGTCAACCACACTGATACTCTCACCATAGTCAGTACTGGCAACAACTCAGTCACTATGGTTATCAAAATAGTTAATCATTTTCTAGCTCCCTATACGCCCAACCCATTACAGTAAGTTAAAATGTCAAGTTGGTCAGTTCATCTTATTGAGTAAGACATAATAATTCAAAATATAGTAACCATGAATTTAGGGGGGAAAACAATTGAGTCCGAACTGCCCCTGGTTTTATAAGTATACCTATTTGATGGGTCAAATTCCGGTCACGGGTCCCGTTATTGATGTGTCGCGACTACGTTGATCCTTACCTTTATACTTTACCATTCTTTGTTTGAAGAAACATTATAATTTTAGTACTTTTTATGGTATTTTCTCTTCGGCTCTGGTGAACAAAATGATATAAATATCTCAGCCCTCATTTTCTTCTCGCCAAAACAACCTCGGTTCACAAAACACACCGATGAGAGTATCATATTTTATGGAACATGTTTTGTGTAACATCATTTTTATTGAGGCAGCGGTATCTATGATACATGGACACATAATACATCATGACTACCTCCTTTGTTGTATGTATAATATGTTATTATTATTTCACATCGTGTTGGCTCCATGTAGATTCACAACATGCAGGCAGATGGATAAACAGGAAGAGGGAGCAATATGGGGAGCAGCACAGGTAGCAGTGTGACAGCATGATAGACTGATGAGTATATCCATATCTGGATAAATTGCTTATCTATACCTGATAGAGATTTTTGAAATCAAGTAGTCATAAAACCAACTACAATTAAAAAGGAGCTATATTTGAAAGTCAAGTAGATTTCAAAAATTTTAGATTGTGCTTATGCATTACATGGTTCTGCTAGATAATCTCAATGTCCCGGCCCTTAGTCTGAAGTGCCTATCCCAGGTTAGTTATAGGGACAATGGTCAGGCATGACCAAGTGCTATTCAGAAATGACTGGACAAAACAAGATATGACTAAGGCCTTACTCAAATGGACTCAAAATTAATTTGCCTAAAACTCATTGAAATGGAGTGAGGACTAGGGTGAGTTAGTCAGTACTGACCAACCCGATGATATTAACTAACTAGGCTGGTCATATAGGGAGCTGGTTAGGACCTATAGTGAATGAGAGTTTGGTCGTGTGGGGAGCCAAAGAATATCAGTCTAGAGTAAAATTGTACAATTCAAAATGCCTGTACTACACATTTTAAAGCCTCCGGTGAAATCCAATTTCAAAATACCACTGTGAATAACACCAGGGTATACATGTCCGTTTCGATATGGCAGAGTATAGAATTCCTGTAGATGGGTTATGTGCACGTGATAGCATTGTGTCTAACATTTTAAGGGCCGCATACTGCTCTAGTGTGTCATGCCCTTGGTCGACATGATGTATGAATGCATCCCTGGCGAGTTATGCATCATGTCGACCTTCCGGTGGTTTGTGAAACCTGTAGGGTTGGATGTAATATAACTTGTAATGTTCCCATTGTTGGGGCATCATTCAGCTGATATCGCTGATGGCTGTGTCTCACGACCTTGGGCCAATGTTTTTGTCTCTGACCGGGTGCCATCTCTGACCAGGTGCCGTCTCTGACCGGACCCCGTCTCTGACCGGACATCACTTTGGGAGTTTAGTTACCTTCTACCAACAGCAGGAGGCTAATTATAATTACATAACAACTGCCATAATGTTTTTACAAATCCTTATATATATATGAGTATAGGTTAACAATTAAAAAACACATTCCTCTGACAACAGGTCAGAGACGGCACCTGGTCAGAGACGGCACCTGGTCAGAGACGGCACCTGGTCAGAGACGGCACCCGGTCATAGACAAAAACATTGGCCCAAGGTCGTGAGACACAGCCTGAAGATTCTATAGCGATTAAACGAGCTGAATGTATGGGAAATGTTTAACCATTTAAAGGTAGCGTTGCTGCACTATTCTCTTTGCCGTGATAATTCATCAGGAATGGAGCCATGACGACCGTACAGACTTGAAATAAACTGACCGGGTGGGCATGATACCAAAGGCAGCAACAGCCAGCGCTGCTTTAGTGCGTTATAACAACAAACACACATGATCCTTGGGGCATCATGCTGTCCATAAAGGGTTAACGTTTGAAATCGTGGGTGGCAATGTGTTGATCTGACACCAGAAGCACCATATGTGTTTCCAAGTTTTATCATTTCTTGACTAGCTCACATCTGTTTCTACCATTGAAAACTTCAGCAATAGAATGGTCAGATGCGAGGCTATTTCCTCTATTCTGCCGATGTTGCTTCAACCATGGGTTTGCGCTAAAAAAGAGTTACGTGGGAGGGATGTTATCCTTATCAAAGCAAAAGGTTTAAACCTCGATATTCCCTTCCCCTCCCTGGGCCTGCACCTGTTTGACACTCCATACAACAATGGCAACAGTGGCTACCCTTTAAGGATGGTATTTTCCGTCAAGGCAATTTGTGATGCTTAAGCAGCAACACCGTGCTGGTGGGTATCTGACAGGCACCAGAGTGTATAAGGCTGTGTCCCACGACCTTGGGCCAAAGTTTTTGTCTCTGACCGGGTGCTGTCTCTGACCAGGTGTCGTCTCTGACCAGGTGTCAGAAAAAATGTGTTTTAAAAAAAATTATACTCATATATATAAGGATTTGTAAAAACGTTATGGCGGTTGTTATTTGATTATAATTATAATCATAATTAGCCTCCTGCTGTTTTTGACCTTATCAAGCCAAGCTGGTCAGAGACGGCACCTGGTCAGAGACGGCACCTGGTCAGAGACTGCACACGGTCAGAGACAAAAACATTGGCCCAAGGTCGTGAGACACAGCTATAATCCCTACCCTAATTAAGTCCCAACCTTTAGGGTAGCGTGAATGCAGCACTGACGACCTACACACCAGCGCTGCATTCATGTATCATGGCACCATTAAAGCACCCTTCCACCCTTACAGAGTTTAATGCATGACAGTCAAAACCCTAGTTTATTCTGAATCTAGGACACTTTTTTATCTCATCGGGTACTTTTTATCAGGTAGCCACCTTATTTTCTCGGATGTCTAGCTATAAAACCATCCCTGCACACTGTGACCATTCCCGGCAGTGATTCGGCAGGGTGGGATCATTCTGACAGAGCGATTGACTGAGAAACCCTCTCTGACTGGGTTTCAATTGGGTCCACAGGTGTCGGTATACAGAGGAGGTTATGAAATTATTGGGCAAAAGACGCCCGGCGTCCATCTGGCATCCTGGGCAATCCCTTCTCCGGATAGGCCTAATCAGGCCAATGCTATATAGCATTGGCCTGATTAGGCCTATATTACTTAATACCAAAGATGATAGGGAGGTAGTCAATTGCCGCTGTTCTAAGGTGATACAGATGGCAGTTAAGACATTACCCATAGTCCTATGCCAAAGCCAACATGGCATTTGGTAAAGTTTGGCCCCAATTTAGCAGCCCCCATGTTCCAATGTGTCTTAGCTGTATAAGAACATTCAGAGTCTAGACTAAATTACACTTGTATAACCAATCACTTATCAGCTGTTAGTGCCTAAAGGTGGCTGTATCCGCACAGAGAGGTGATCACCTTGTGTGGTGCCCCCCCTAGTTACAGAATGTACCACCATTACAGCGGGTGTGTTATTGCAGTGTGTCGTGGAAATGTCACCGGGACGCAGCGAGGCACGCACGGTGGCAGGCAATCCACACCACATGGCTGAATACGGCATTGGCTCATATAAGCGGCAGGATCTCAAATACTGTAACGGCCCGTATAAGCACAGGGGTCTCAAATAAGCGCAGGTGCCATTTAAGCCCAGGTCTAGGACCCCTCTGAAACCCAACGTCTCTCTTTAAATGGACTTATAAGCACAGGTGTAAGCACAGGGGGTAACAGGGACTTGAAATTTATAAGTGCAGGGTGCTAAATCGGGCCACTATGGTAAGCGCCAATCTCAAATAAGCGGTGGGAATACACGTACCCTGAAATGAATTAATGCACTACATTCTGGTATCATAGTAGATGTGGTCAAGTATAAGCAGACCTGATAAGTGCCAGGGGTATGGGGGAATTGAAATCAATGAGCGCTGGGTCGACTATACGGGCCAATATGGTATACGAATAAATGTCTCTCTCAAAAAAAACCCGGAAGTGCATTGCTATGAATTTTTTAAAATAAAACAGTTGTCATTTTGGTGGTAACAATAACTATGGAATTACATCTTGTTTCTATTAATTCAGTAACTTTGAAAAATGTATCATGCCTAATATGATTAACCTGAAACTGTTACATATACTTGTACCATAGGTAACTCATCCAACATTAAGTAATTCAATTAGAAGTGGATTTGTGGTTATAAAAGTGCTGCATTCGGTTTCCATGCCAAGGCTTATATTGGGGTCCGAACATCCGTTGTAGTGCTTGGTAAGCTATTCAAAACCACTGTATCCCTGCCGTATATTAGCTACTGGCACATATTTAAACACCTGACACTTGAACAAGATATTACAGTATCAATCACTTATTTCGGATTGAAAGCTGAATAAATCTAAGATGTCTCACAATTCTGTTACTGCCGTGAATTCCCTTGACTGAAAGAGTAAACTAGTCTCCAGACTCTTCTAAGTGACTGTAATAGAAAAACAAGTTAAAGGTTGTCTAACCTCTCAGGTTACCATCCCACAAATAGAATCTGGAGCTGGCGAATGTCGGGTTCTGGACAGGCACATGCCAAGTGGGTCTTCTATCTGACCACTCCAGCCTGAAGACCTGCTTCCTTGTCACTTAGACGGGTGTGGAGATGGGTTTGTGGTATGGTAACCTGATCGGTTAGACAACCTTTAACTTGTCTATTTTATGACAGTCACTTAGAGGAGTCTGGAGACAAGTTTACTTTTTTAGTATCTACCCCACCTGCACCCCCAAACTCCTACGGCCAAACCCTATAGCCCATTTCGGTATCTGAAAATTTCTATAGTAACAAAACCCCTTGCATAACATGCATCCAATATAGGCATGTGTGGCATTAAATAATAGTGAGTTTGGTTCGCGCACAACCCACAGGGATTTATGGTATTGGGAAATACAAATCTTGCCGTTAAGGTGGGTCGCTGCCATTGCAGAATGGACTACTGCGCATCTTTCTGCGAATTCTCAGAATAACTATTTTTGGTGGAGGTATGCTCAGACTAGTTGTCTATTCTGAAAACAATTTTTGGACAATTTCAAGCAAAATTGAGCCTTTCATGGCACTTTATATTTTAAATGTAATAATTAAAGGTATTTTAGGCATTTTATACAATTCTTCAGAAGATTTCATTTATGAAGTAATAAAATGCATTTAAAAGAGTATAAAAGACAATAACTTCTTTGAATATATCCATAGCTACATAATGAGACCATTTTACATGCAGATTGTTGGGTATTTACCCATAATGCAATGCTTCAAAGATTTGATTTAGTCCGTTTTTGCATTACTTTTTTACTTTAAAGAGCCAAAACCCTCAAATTATGCATGGGACCCCATATCAAAATTACACTTATTCATCGGCAAAAGATTTGAGCAATCTTTTGGGAAAGTTTAAGAATAATCTGAACATTTTCATAACTATTTTTCTTTGATTAGGTAAAGAGATAGTGAATTTTTTTTCCTATTCTTCTCCAAAAGATGACATTTTTACCCAGAATGCAAAGTGATAAAACTCTAAAACTATTTTTAGGATAAAGGTATATATATCCTTATGTTCATTGTGTGACGTTTCGAAATTCTGTGATTATTGGTTGATAAAAAATAAAGTCATAGGAATTTTTACATTATTTTCGTACTTTTAATGTAAAATTAAAATACTTTTATTTTTCAAAAATCCATATTTTAAAAAGTAGCTCAGGACCCCCTATTTTTCTTTTCATTTTCCGTTTTCAAATGATTTAGGGTTGCCTCAGAAAAAGAATTGTGGAATTCTGAACACTTTGATTCAATGGGATCGACCCAACTTAAATTGAAGCAGTGTTTGGGGGGGGGGGGGTAGGTGTTGGTCCTCCAGGGTCTGGTGCAGTTAGCAGGGTAAACAGCTGCTGTAGGTATAAGGTGTACAGAACTGCTGAGTCATCCTCCCCTCCTCCCCTCCTACACACAGACACCCGCAGCTACATCCTTACCTCGCATACACAGACTCCCATCTGCTTTGCACAGTCAGATGGACGGTTGTTTTCTTAAAGAGAAGTCTAATGTGGGGCCTTTTAATTCAATTCCAAAAGCTTTTAAAATGCATAGCAAACCGCATCTATGTAGGAATGTGGTTAATATGATATGAGCCTACTAGGCACATGATGGACCTAAATCTAATTGAATTATATGGTGACATATTCCAACTAATTTAATGAAATAATAATTCAGATGTCTAAATTATGAAGAGATGGCACCTGGTCAGAGACAGCACCCGGTCAGAGACAAAAACATTGGCGCAAGGTCGTGAGCGGGGGGGGAGCACTCAGATCTGAAATGACTACCACCTCCAAACGCCCCAGGGGAGCGGTAGCGGTGGATCTAAAAATTAGGGGGCGGTGACTATTTGTACCCTTAAAAATAGGGGGCAGTAACTCTAGAGCAGAGGCCAGTCATTGGGTCTCAGTTACATATGAATGATAAAATTTATTATCCACGTCTACTGCACTGTTTGCATCATGAAATACAGGTAGTGTTACAGGGGAACCTGAAAAAACAGGGGCGGTGACTCATGTGTGAGGAATCAAGGGGTGGTCCTTTGTATTTTTTAGGGGCGGTGGTTTGGCGGCCCCTGTTTTTAGGCAGGCGGTAGTTTGGCAGTCGGCGGGTACTGACATAGAGTGAGTGCCCCCCCCCCGGGGTCGTGAGACACAGCCATATGCAAAAACTGTATTATTATCATGTACCGCCAGCAAGGGTCATAGAAGAGATCACAAATGAGCGCAGATAAAGCCTAGGTCTAGGTTTCTCCTATAACCCTAAATCTCTCTTCAAAATGAGTTATGTAAGCGCAGATCCCTGCATCAGTTATCAACGCAGTGAGTAAAAGTTGTTTAAAGTACGGAAAGGTCAAATGGCATATACCATAAAACCTCTCTTTTACGCCGACCGCCCAGTATAAGAGAATTCTATAAGCCGAATTCTGGGTCATTTAGAGAGCTTTAAGCTACAATGTACTTGATAAAACACCTCCCTTATAAGCCGACCCCCCACTTTGAGGAGATGCGAGAATCCGAATCGGGCCAAAAATTAAAAAAAAGGTCGGCTTATGAGAGAGATTTTACGGTAAGCGACTTTAAGCACATGTATCTGACTACAAAGATTGCTACCTTGTACACGTGTGGTCCTATGCTGTAGGCTGGAGGCAGAGATAGACAGGTAATCCAGGTATAATGTCCACAGCCACACTTATATCACACTGGTAGCACACTGGTATAGGGTCAACCCCTCGAGGATGCAGGTTAGGTAGTTCCAGTCCCAGTAGACCTAGTAAACCATCAGTTCAGACTGAAAGATGCAAAATCTAATGTGACACAAAACATGATGACATAAGTGGTTCAATCACTGTGCACCCATCCAGGTCACAGGAATTTAGAACTGAACAATTATAGTACCACTTCCTATCTCCTTAGTCTCACCGCAATTAATCCTCTTGTTGAAACGGTGCGTAACGGACACAAAGTAACATGAAGATAGCACTCTCCTTGTACGATGTGCACAAAGTTTATACAAAGCAGATTCTTCTTCTCAGATTCGACTAGGTTTATTTTACGTAAGAGTAAAAATTAATCTCCTGCATGGTGAGAGTGTATTTACCATGACACACCAGGGCCACAGTGAGTAACCCCTCTTTAAAATGGTAAAGTCCCATGTCTCACAGACAGCTTCCAATGATTGAGAAGGTTGTTCCTAATAGTGTACATAAACATGACTTTTTCTTGTCAATCTAGGATTATTAGTTCCAACTTGAAGTAGTTATTTAGAATATGAGTACAAATTAATCTCCATGTGAGAATGTAATTCCCTGACACACCTTCATAATAAGTTGGTTCTCATGTTTTCAGGACCACAGTGAGCAATCCCCTCTTTAAAATGATAAGTGCCCATGTCTAGCTTCCAATGATTGAAAAGGTTACTCCTAATAGTGTACATGAACATGGCATTTCCTTGTCAATCTCGGGCTATTAGTTCCAACTTGAAGTAGTTATTTAGAATATGAGTACAAATTAATCTCCAGGTGAGAGTGTAGTTCCCTGACACACCTTTATCATGCAGGTAACAAGTTGGCTCTGCAGGTAGCCTGAAGTCTGAACACTGATCGTGGCCGATACACAACCATTGATCTACACCCCCTACCCCCTCTTCTACCCCCTACCCCCCCCCCACTCACACACCCCACCCCTGTGGCCGGCCCACTACCCATGACTGCCTGCTATGTGATGTGAATGATACCACTGTAACATGTTTTAACTCTTTAAGGACCGCATGTCGCTAAAAGAGGATATTTGTCATCATGTTGAACCAACCCAGCAAACTGGCGCCACCCTGTGTCATGATTGGTGATGCATGGTGAGCATATTTCGCGTGATCACGCAATGAGTCATCCTGAGCCACTCCTAGTCAATTCTCACTCAGTACCAAGCATCCTCACTCATTTTACAAGAACCAGTGTGTGAGTCTGTGTGGCTTTGCTCCACTACCTGTCAGCTCTCACTCAGTATCACGCATCCTCACTCATTATACTAGAGCTGTGTGAGGACACTGTGTGGCTATGAGCCACTACCTGTCAGGTCTCACTCAGCATCACTCATGCTGACCCATGCCCCCAAAGGTGGTTATGACGCATGTGTCATGATGTGTCATTCCCTGTCAGCTCTCACTCAGTGTGGTGCATTATCACCATGGTTTCAGCATTAAGAGACTATGAAAATTGTATGGACTGATATGGCTTATAGCTTGCAGAGATGGTGTATCAGTTAAATGTTATTTTTAGTGATCTCATCCCATAACCAACCTGTTTACTTATATGACTGTGAATATATGTAAAGAGGGAACATAATGATGGTCGATAATAATGTATTTAGCCTCATATTTAAGGCAAAAAAGAGGATTACTTTTCTCTATGGGGCATAGCACTGAATAGAAAGCATTTAGATCTTACACAGTATTTAGACATTGATTGACTTGGGTCTTACAATAATCTTAAAATATGATGATCAGTGACCAACATGGGCCCATATAATCATGAGAAACAGTTAAGAACTCTTGATAACAGGCTAATACATTATGCTGCAGGGGGTGATAATAGGGGCACATGCCATATCTGAACAAGCATGGCAGGTTCTGACACATGTGTGACTATGAGTCACTCCCTGTCAGCTCTCACTCAATATGACACATCATCACCCACAATGACACACTATATGGGTTTCCTGAGTTCTGATTGGTCAATTTCAAATTTCCCGCCATTTCCTTTGTTCTCAGTCCATAGCACCTAGCATTCACAACAGACAGGCAGAGACAGGCAAGGAGAACAGATGTCAGGTGGGTTGTCCTACAGTATACCTAGTGTTATTTGTACATGCAGATGATTGTGAATTTTACTGTAGCATAAGCTACTACAGTACTTTATGTCTTTACTCTTCTCTAATGTTCTGTGATTAATTTATTGCAGAATATGCAGACAGGTAGAAACAGGCAAGGAGAACAGATGTAGCCACAGGTGGGTTGTCTTACAGTACTTTCAGTGTTATTTGTACTAGATAATTGTGAATTCTACAGAGGCATAAACTAATATTGTTTATTATGTCAGTGTTCATGTCTAATGTCTTCTATATGATTTATTCCAGAATAAAATAATTTCACAGAATCTATAGAGGAGGACAATGGAGCCAACTATGGAGAAATAACCATCCAAGAAACCTTCCCATGGAAACAGGATCAACAGCTTAATTGATGTTATCAATAAAGTTAAAGATTTGATAAACAAAATATGGTCCCCTCCTGGTGAGACATCATGACACATGTGTGAGTGCTGGTGAGACTCTGCCATGGCATATGTGTGAGTGCTGGTGAAGCTGTGTTATAACATTATGTGTGAGTGCTGGTGAGGCTGTGTTATAACATTATGTGTGAGTGCTGGTGAGGCTGTGTTATGACACATGTGTGAGTGCTGGTGAGGTTGAGTCATGACTCATGTGTGAGTCCTTGTTTGGCTGTGTTATATCACACTTGTGTCAGTGCTGGTGAGGCTGTGTTATAACACTATATGACTCATTTCTGATTCAACCAACGCAGGTGTGAGGGGCTCACACATAGTCACTCAAACTGACTTCAATTTGCTGGGAATGCAACACGGGCGAGTTACTTACTTTGGCTGCATTGATGCATGCCTGGAAATGTCTCGACCCTGTATGGTCAGCTTGGTGTATGAATGTAGCACTGGCGAGTCACTAGCCAGGACCTCCTTCACGACTACCGTAACGTCGCGATAAAGCGCCTGGTCTTGAATAAGCGCCGGTCTTGAATAAGCGCCGGGGTGTAGGGGCTTCCAAATGCTTCTTAAGCACTAAAATCGTGACCTCGAATAAGCGCCTGTCTTGTATAAGCGCCTGGGTAAGAGCCCCGTCAAATTGAAGAGCGCCCCGGCGCTCAATCGCGACGGTACGGTAACGGCATGCTGCATTAAGGCAACATGCCGTCCTTAACGGTTCAACACCGGCTGGTTGCAAGTAGAAATCTGTCAGTCATATTGTATAATGATTCCACTCTTTAAGGACAGCATGTCACTAAAAGATGCAGCCCTGACGAATGACTCAGCAGCGCTATTTTGGTGTATCATGCTGAGCCTTTGGGTATCATGTCTCAAGCCAATATGGTCGGCATGATTCTTGAATGCAGCTCTGGTGAGTTACTCGTCAGGGCTGTATTTATGCATCATGACGACCAATGGCATAATGCATTAAGGCATCATACCGTCCTTAGAGTTAACAAGGGCTAGTCGCCCTTAAAGGGGTCAGGATATTACATGTTATGTTTCCAAGAGGCAAACAATGTTCTTTAGAATGCAGTAAAAAGACACATGCATATTCACACTGAATTATTAATCGGTATGCAGACCTATGTCTATAAATAACTGATAGTTCAGACATGTTTGAGTCTATAGCTGTATGCACATAGTGTACACCCAGTAAACAAAATACGTTATACAACATTTTATAACATTATATAACGTTTCTCTAAGGCTCCTTACTATGGCGTAACGTTATACAAAGTTTCAAAATGTTATTTTGACGAAAAATAACGTGTTTTCTTTTTTGTTAGCTGGGCAGCCTGGACTGAATGCCTCTTTAGACCAAACAACAACAGTGGATAACTAGGCCCAGCAGGTCACACCTTTCCCCTTTTTCTTCAGTTGGCTTTCTCCCTTTGACAGACATGTGACTATGGCCTTTGTCACAGGTGGCTACGGTTCCAGATATGGATTAACTTTTACTGTAATATGTCAGTAGGGTAACTTGATCTAATGGTAGAACTGTGTATTAGTTTTACCTGTATTTGTATAAATAAGATTTTTAATTCTGCTGGGCCAATTATTCATGTTTTTTTGTTTTTTTTTAATTTCACGCTAGAACCAATGATAATAGTCATAAACCATGAAAACTGACATGTAGCAAAAAACAAAAAGGTAAAGAAAAGAAGTCAGTTTTACCGGATCCGGTCAGAAAGCAGGTGTTGTCTTTGGCCTTATTGCCAGGTATTGTATTGCTCACAGTAGGCCTACACGTCCGAGGAATAATAGAAATATAGTACTTTAATAATGTAGATCTGAAATGCTCTAATATAGCAGTGTAACTGCATAGCTCAGATGTCTACTTGGATTCCTAAAACCAGGCATATAGCCTTTGAATATATGTATCCATGTTAACAAAGGTTAGAGTGACAACACAACGGCTGCAGTTCAGCCTCTGTCAGCCTCCATACACCCACTTTCATGTTGTACATGTATGGTTCATGTAGCCCCACACATACATGTACATACATTAATTGCAGTATGTAGTAGATATAACCTACAGTAACAGCAACTAAAGAAAAATACTTGTTTCTCATCACCAAAACATGAAAAACATGACGAAGGTGCTTTTTTATTACATTATATTTATTTCTTTTTGCTGGGACCACATGGCGGATAAATATGGATCCTTGGCCAACAAAATTCATGTTCCAGTGATCAAATAACCATTGATCAGCAGACTTTGTAAATATGCATATTTCCTCTAGATTATTGCATTCACGACACTGTATCTTAAACTGGATACCAAATATGCCAATAATTCCACCACACGCACAGTGATGGGAAACACGTTTGTTTTCGGAGTGGCCTGAGCTGAACCTATTCCGCCTACTCTATTAACACAGAACGTACTACGAGAAGAAGAATTACGGTGAACGTATATATATATTCAGGAGTATCCATTTACATTGATAAGGCCAAAAAAAACACGCTTTGTTTCAGGTAACATGGGAGGAAAATGAAGGGTCGGTGGGTCGGATCTTTTTTTTTAACATGAATGTACTACCCAACTTTTTTGAATCCCTTAAAATTGACCAAAAAGGGTAAAAAATTGAAAATTTCTTCAAAATTGCATTATCGGGTGACCTGAAACAAACCTCTTTTTTTTCGGCCTAAGTGAAAATCAGAAATTTCGCATGTATTTATTGCATACTACAGCAATACAGAGAGACAGAGGGGCCGAGAGAGACAGGGAGGGATGGAGAAGGGGGCAGAGAGGGGCAGAAACGGGGAGATAGACAGAGACAAGGGGAAACAAAGAGGGACATATAGGGGGCCAAAGAGGGACAGGGAGGGACAGAGAGGGACAGAGGGACAGAGCAAGACGCAGAGACGCAGAGAGGTAATGAGAGGGATACAGAGAGACATACAGTGGGACAGTGAGGGACAGAGAGAGGGACAGGGAGCATATCAGTGAAAGCAGCTAATGACAATGACAATGACAATGACAATGACAATGATTTATAAAACTTAGAAGAGATACATGAGATACATACATACAATATAACAGCGGTGTATTTTCAACATTAAAAATGACAGTATATGACTTAAATATGAGTATTTATGACAACTAATAATGAGATTTCTTTGCTTATTTCGTGAGCACCATTGATTATGAATAAGATTTTTTTTTAAACGAACGAGCACAACATTCATCACTCTTTGGCTTACAGCTGTGCTAAAGAGCTCCGTAGCCCTAAGACATATATTATATGTACTTTGTGTTCATTTTGTTTTCTAAGGCTCATGTTGCTTCATACATGAGTGTTTAGTATCACATTGGTCTGACACCACGTTAACACCTTACTTCAGTAGCGTCACCATCAGAGCTTGGATCACTGAGAGCCTGTGTTAGCTGCTGAGGGGACATGCCCCCTGGTACCTGTAGTGTGGCGCCACCTAGTGTGTAGAGCACCAACCAGTCCTCACCTCACTAACAGTGCCGCCACCTGGTGTTATTCTCAGACAGGCACTGGAGATTGTGAAGCCAATTCTGTACGAGGTTTGTGCCTCTACGTGGGTAAAAATCGACACGGGCGACACAGCCCTTTTAGGCCCTTTTAAAAATCGACGGACACAGGAAAATCGGGGATAAAAATCGACCCACAGTGGGTTTTCTCTTTGTTCTTATATAGCTAAAAATCGACACAATGCCACTGCCCTACTAGTAGTATAGTATGTATCGGAACGGGACTATAGTTAACTACTGTTTATTACTCAATCGACCTGCAGCCAATCAGAGGCCTCCATTTGGTCACGTGACCCGTTGCCATGGTAACGTGACCTACTTAGGGCTCTCAGCCAATCAGAAGCCAGCATTCTGGGTGACCTACTGACCTACTTAGAAGCTCTCAGCCAATCAGAGGCCGGCATTCTGGTAACCATGGTAACGTGACCTACTTACGTCACGTGACCTACTTAGGCTCAGCCAATCAGAAGCCGGCATTCTGGTAACTAGGGTAACGTGACCTACTTAGGGTTTGTTTGTAAACAACACCACGTGGCTCTCTTGTTTGTAAACAACACCACGTGACACGTGACTGTTTGTAAACAAACAATTCGACTTAGTCTGACATTTTCAGCTGTCGCATGCTGACCTGCTGCTATCATAAGAGAAACAAAAGCCCTAATCACGCTTTTCAGCTGGATCCTTCCACCCACCAGACATGGATCCAGATGGGAGGGTGGTTTAAAATTAATCCGTGTACCGACTGTCATACAATAGTGTAATTAGTTGAACACGTGTTACCTGTATAAAGGATTAGCAGGTCATGGGCTTAGAGTGTGTATAGAAAAACAACTACAGGTAGCGTGAACAAAGCGACCCCCTCCCTTTCTGTCACTCTGTCTGTGACTAGAGGGCGCGCGTGTGGTAAGCGGCTTAAATCTAAAGAAAAAAAATCACCCTCTCCTGTCGTCAGCAGTCAGCTGGCCGGCGGCTGGAAAATGCGATTAGAGGGATGATGAGCGCGGTTTTTTATATTCAATATATTAGAAGTGTGCTTTGTTGCTTATATAGTTCATTATGCGTTTAAAATGTTCGCGAGTATCGTAGAAATGTAGAAAAATCCTATTGTGGCGCCATCTGACGAAAGAGCGGAGAACTATACTAGGGTATGGCGAGCTAGACTAGAGCATGTAATCACCAGGCGGCAGAGTGGTCAAAAGACAATCTCGTAGTAGTAGGTCTACTTGGATCTTGAGTAGCCACCCTTGTGGTTGCAATTACCTAGACTAGTTGACCCTGCCAGCCTGGTCAAGTGAAATTAGTAAGGAGACCGCACATTAACGCGCTCCACAGTCTTTAGACAGTTAAGACTATAGTACCGTAGATTCTACTGTGTACTCACACTAACTATTTACAGTGCTACATATTCATACCCGTGTTCTAAGTGTTTTTTTTAGAAAAAAGCGATCTACTCACCCTTTTTTTTTTAGACAAACTCCTATTAGCAGGTAACCCCTGTATAAACCATACTGCAAAGATCTGCTACTTCGAGCGTCTGCCTCGTGACTGATAGTGTACAACAAGACGAAGTGGGCAGAGGTGAAGTACTGTTCCAAGAAAAATTGAGGCTCTTTATATAGCTGAGAGAGCGGCTAATCCGGATGTTCTAAGCTTGTTTTCACCTAGAGCCCCACCCTCTTCCAGAGAGGAATCAAATTGCTTTTCACCTGGACCCTTCCACCCCTCATCCATCAGCATGAAAAGAGGGATAACAAGTGTAACGTGCGCTACATGTATATGGGATTATAGCTGGTGAAGAGATAAAGCCAGGTCAACTGTGTATACAAAGACTACAGGAGGTGATTAACGACAGGTGTGACGCGCCAGCCCGTGGACGGATTATCTTCTAAGCTGACGCTTATTCAACTAGCCAGCTGCCGTCCGCTCCACTCACCACGGCAAGAGGAGGTGCTTTTGTTTTACACTTAAGTCGCTTACCACATGTACTCGTCTCTACCTCACAGACAGACACCCTCTCGCTTGCTTCACGACCCCTGTAGCTTTTTTTGTATACACACTCTAATCTCATAACCCCCTGATCCGTTATACAGGTAACGGGTATTCTCTTTTAAATAGCTGCCAGTCAGCCTGCGGCAGCTGAAAACGACGGTAAGTAGCTTAGCTCTAGAAGCAAGAAGGCGTATATAAGGAGGCTGACACGTGTATAGGCGCCTTATAAGTCGGCAGGGGGTAAATACTAGTGAAAAAGGAAGGCAGGTGTGCAGGTAGCTTTCTAACAGACACGTGTGTGCACTAAGCTGCTTAAGTCTAAACCCACCTGCAGTAGTCAGGTAGCATGTGAAAACTTACTTAACAGATCTCTTAATTGAGTAGAGACTCTGTACTGAGAGAGTCTTTTCAGCCGTTTAAGAGGATTATCTAGGACAGGGTACATAAGGAGTGAAACGACGCTCTCACCCATCACACTTTCTCGACCCGCCCTTCATCATCGTAGCATCGTCCACTCTACGCTCGCTCAGAATGTTATGATGGTTAGTTCTGCTATTTTCAGCTACTTTTCTTATCGAAGTGTTGACGCTACAGAGCATCGAAACTCTCTCCAAATGAGTCCAAGAAAGAAAAAGCAACTTCCACTTGAAGCAGGAAGAGAAACAGTGCCCTATGATGCATGTGAGGTAAAGAAACATTGGAAGGACGTCACCAAGGAGCAATGGATAGAAGCATGCTTCAACTTCATCGGAACGGAAGTAGTTTCATTTGGACAGAGGGAGAAGATTTTGTTGGAGCTATTTTTCTTAGCTCCGTATACTTGGCCTGACTGTGGTGAAATTCCTTCAGGTATTTGTTCAGTCTTCGCCATAGAAGTTATCAGGTCTTTGAAGGAGCTTCGATATATGCAAGGCACTCACGAGGAGATTGTTCAGAAAATGACGGAATTCGAAACAGGAGAAGACACAATATGGTGCGAGGAGACGACATATACGGACGATGATCTGGAGTACATCATTTGTAGCCCGTTGGAACATTATGTTAAAGACTTTGAGGACATGCTAGACAGCACTGAGATGAACCCGAAAGAGAGATCCCTTACTGCACAGAAAGAGGCCAAAGCTGTGTTGGAAAAGCTCAAGTTTGGTCAAGGATTCACTCTTCAAAGCAGCTGTGTGAGTGTGATAAAAGGCCTTGTGTTGAAACATCCAGACATGAAGTTTTCGCGTGCTGTCGACACACTTCCTTTGCCTGAACTGATGATGAACATGATCGATCCCATCGTACCAACATGTTTCGACTCTGCCAATTGTCCCATGTATAAAATGGTTTCAAGTTTTGCCCGTGGCCGATGGCTAAACGATCCACTGAAGTCAGAAAACCTCCTTGATTTAATCAACTGACTAAATGTATTTTCTCATACTAGTATTAGTAGCATTAGTAATAGCAGCTACTCAGTCTCGTGCAGCACAAGCAGCAGCATCTGTCAGCAGCATCCGTGACATCGTCAGCAGCAGCAGCAGCTGCACGAGCAGCACAAGCAGCAGCATCTGTCAACAGCATCCGTGACATCGCCAGCAACTGCAGCAGCTGCACGAGCAGCACAAGCAGCAGCAGCTGTCAGCAGCTGCAGCAGCTGCACGAGCAGCACAAGCAGCAGCACCAACAGCAGCAGCAACAGCAAATCAGCCGCAGCAGCAGCAGCAGCAGCAGCAGCAGCAGCAGCAGCAGCGGCGGTGTGGACCACTAAATTCGAGATGGCGACATGTCTGTTTCTTAGAATCGACATTCGACATGAGGCCTAGTGACATTTGACATGAAGCTTGAAAAACATAATGACAGGTGACATGAGCAATTCTTAAAATCGACATGAGATATGAGCATAATTAAGCGACATCGACATGTGCCATGGCTATTTTTTTTTAAGACAAACGCCATAGACTCCTCATTCAAACCCCCACTAGTAGTGCTCTATAAGCGCAAGCTTTGCCTTAAGAGAGCTGTGGCTGTGAACCCTCTCCTCCCCCCGTACACACAGGTAAATATCAGAGTCAGCCAATGTCGCCAATACTACTCTCATACAAGGGTCAGGCACTGCTGGACTATAATAGATGGGTCAAGGACCATTCTACTGAGGGTCAGGCTAGGCTGGACATTCAATAACAGGCTGGACTTTGGCAAACTTGCTTGAAAGTCTGGCCAGCAAGAGTCCGTTGAAGGACTATACGGTAAAAAGGCTGCTGTTACAGTCAAGATACTCATATTTCAAGCCCAGAAAACTGTAATTAGCTTTCCAAGTTGTTTATTTAACAATATCCTGGCCTAGCAAGAAGCTGTCAGATGACATCTAAGAAAAATGGGGCTGTTAATTGATCAAGAGAGCTACATTGTTACAGAGTCCTATTCCTCTTTTGAGGTGGGACCAAATTTGAAAAAAGAATAAACTCAAAAAAAAAGCCTTAAGATTGAAACAGTTGTAGATGACAAATTTAATGAGGAAGTCGTATTAATTAGTTTACAAATAGCCGCTACGAGCAGCACAAGCAGCAGCTGACACTAGTGTCAGCTGCAGCAGCTGCACGAGCTGCTTGTGCTGCTCGTGCAGCGGCTATTTGTAAACTAATTAATACGACTTCCTCATTAAATTTGTCATCTACAACTGTTTCAATCTTAAGGCTTTTTTTTTGAGTTTATTCTTTTTTCAAATTTGGTCCCACCTCAAAAGAGGAATAGGACTCTGTAACAATGTAGCTCTCTTGATCAATTAACAGCCCCATTTTTCTTAGATGTCATCTGACAGCTTCTTGCTAGGCCAGGATATTGTTAAATAAACAACTTGGAAAGCTAATTACAGTTTTCTGGGCTTGAAATATGAGTATCTTGACTGTAACAGCAGCCTTTTTACCGTATAGTCCTTCAACGGACTCTTGCTGGCCAGACTTTCAAGCAAGTTTGCCAAAGTCCAGCCTGTTATTGAATGTCCAGCCTAGCCTGACCCTCAGTAGAATGGTCCTTGACCCATCTATTATAGTCCAGCAGTGCCTGACCCTTGTATGAGAGTAGTATTGGCGACATTGGCTGACTCTGATATTTACCTGTGTGTACGGGGGGAGGAGAGGGTTCACAGCCACAGCTCTCTTAAGGCAAAGCTTGCGCTTATAGAGCACTACTAGTGGGGGTTTGAATGAGGAGTCTATGGCGTTTGTCTTAAAAAAAAATAGCCATGGCACATGTCGATGTCGCTTAATTATGCTCATATCTCATGTCGATTTTAAGAATTGCTCATGTCACCTGTCATTATGTTTTTCAAGCTTCATGTCAAATGTCACTAGGCCTCATGTCGAATGTCGATTCTAAGAAACAGACATGTCGCCATCTCGAATTTAGTGGTCCACACCGCCGCTGCTGCTGCTGCTGCTGCTGCTGCTGCTGCGGCTGATTTGCTGTTGCTGCTGCTGTTGGTGCTGCTGCTTGTGCTGCTCGTGCAGCTGCTGCAGCTGCTGACAGCTGCTGCTGCTTGTGCTGCTCGTGCAGCTGCTGCAGTTGCTGGCGATGTCACGGATGCTGTTGACAGATGCTGCTGCTTGTGCTGCTCGTGCAGCTGCTGCTGCTGCTGACGATGTCACGGATGCTGCTGACAGATGCTGCTGCTTGTGCTGCACGAGACTGAGTAGCTGCTATTACTAATGCTACTAATACTAGTATGAGAAAATACATTTAGTCAGTTGATTAAATCAAGGAGGTTTTCTGACTTCAGTGGATCGTTTAGCCATCGGCCACGGGCAAAACTTGAAACCATTTTATACATGGGACAATTGGCAGAGTCGAAACATGTTGGTACGATGGGATCGATCATGTTCATCATCAGTTCAGGCAAAGGAAGTGTGTCGACAGCACGCGAAAACTTCATGTCTGGATGTTTCAACACAAGGCCTTTTATCACACTCACACAGCTGCTTTGAAGAGTGAATCCTTGACCAAACTTGAGCTTTTCCAACACAGCTTTGGCCTCTTTCTGTGCAGTAAGGGATCTCTCTTTCGGGTTCATCTCAGTGCTGTCTAGCATGTCCTCAAAGTCTTTAACATAATGTTCCAACGGGCTACAAATGATGTACTCCAGATCATCGTCCGTATATGTCGTCTCCTCGCACCATATTGTGTCTTCTCCTGTTTCGAATTCCGTCATTTTCTGAACAATCTCCTCGTGAGTGCCTTGCATATATCGAAGCTCCTTCAAAGACCTGATAACTTCTATGGCGAAGACTGAACAAATACCTGAAGGAATTTCACCACAGTCAGGCCAAGTATACGGAGCTAAGAAAAATAGCTCCAACAAAATCTTCTCCCTCTGTCCAAATGAAACTACTTCCGTTCCGATGAAGTTGAAGCATGCTTCTATCCATTGCTCCTTGGTGACGTCCTTCCAATGTTTCTTTACCTCACATGCATCATAGGGCACTGTTTCTCTTCCTGCTTCAAGTGGAAGTTGCTTTTTCTTTCTTGGACTCATTTGGAGAGAGTTTCGATGCTCTGTAGCGTCAACACTTCGATAAGAAAAGTAGCTGAAAATAGCAGAACTAACCATCATAACATTCTGAGCGAGCGTAGAGTGGACGATGCTACGATGATGAAGGGCGGGTCGAGAAAGTGTGATGGGTGAGAGCGTCGTTTCACTCCTTATGTACCCTGTCCTAGATAATCCTCTTAAACGGCTGAAAAGACTCTCTCAGTACAGAGTCTCTACTCAATTAAGAGATCTGTTAAGTAAGTTTTCACATGCTACCTGACTACTGCAGGTGGGTTTAGACTTAAGCAGCTTAGTGCACACACGTGTCTGTTAGAAAGCTACCTGCACACCTGCCTTCCTTTTTCACTAGTATTTACCCCCTGCCGACTTATAAGGCGCCTATACACGTGTCAGCCTCCTTATATACGCCTTCTTGCTTCTAGAGCTAAGCTACTTACCGTCGTTTTCAGCTGCCGCAGGCTGACTGGCAGCTATTTAAAAGAGAATACCCGTTACCTGTATAACGGATCAGGGGGTTATGAGATTAGAGTGTGTATACAAAAAAAGCTACAGGGGTCGTGAAGCAAGCGAGAGGGTGTCTGTCTGTGAGGTAGAGACGAGTACATGTGGTAAGCGACTTAAGTGTAAAACAAAAGCACCTCCTCTTGCCGTGGTGAGTGGAGCGGACGGCAGCTGGCTAGTTGAATAAGCGTCAGCTTAGAAGATAATCCGTCCACGGGCTGGCGCGTCACACCTGTCGTTAATCACCTCCTGTAGTCTTTGTATACACAGTTGACCTGGCTTTATCTCTTCACCAGCTATAATCCCATATACATGTAGCGCACGTTACACTTGTTATCCCTCTTTTCATGCTGATGGATGAGGGGTGGAAGGGTCCAGGTGAAAAGCAATTTGATTCCTCTCTGGAAGAGGGTGGGGCTCTAGGTGAAAACAAGCTTAGAACATCCGGATTAGCCGCTCTCTCAGCTATATAAAGAGCCTCAATTTTTCTTGGAACAGTACTTCACCTCTGCCCACTTCGTCTTGTTGTACACTATCAGTCACGAGGCAGACGCTCGAAGTAGCAGATCTTTGCAGTATGGTTTATACAGGGGTTACCTGCTAATAGGAGTTTGTCTAAAAAAAAAAGGGTGAGTAGATCGCTTTTTTCTAAAAAAAACACTTAGAACACGGGTATGAATATGTAGCACTGTAAATAGTTAGTGTGAGTACACAGTAGAATCTACGGTACTATAGTCTTAACTGTCTAAAGACTGTGGAGCGCGTTAATGTGCGGTCTCCTTACTAATTTCACTTGACCAGGCTGGCAGGGTCAACTAGTCTAGGTAATTGCAACCACAAGGGTGGCTACTCAAGATCCAAGTAGACCCACTACTACGAGATTGTCTTTTGACCACTCTGCCGCCTGGTGATTACATGCTCTAGTCTAGCTCGCCATACCCTAGTATAGTTCTCCGCTCTTTTCGTCAGATGGCGCCACAATAGGATTTTTCTACATTTCTACGATACTCGCGAACATTTTAAACGCATAATGAACTATATAAGCAACAAAGCACACTTCTAATATATTGAATATAAAAAACCGCGCTCATCATCCCTCTAATCGCATTTTCCAGCCGCCGGCCAGCTGACTGCTGACGACAGGAGAGGGTGATTTTTTTTCTTTAGATTTAAGCCGCTTACCACACGCGCGCCCTCTAGTCACAGACAGAGTGACAGAAAGGGAGGGGGTCGCTTTGTTCACGCTACCTGTAGTTGTTTTTCTATACACACTCTAAGCCCATGACCTGCTAATCCTTTATACAGGTAACACGTGTTCAACTAATTACACTATTGTATGACAGTCGGTACACGGATTAATTTTAAACCACCCTCCCATCTGGATCCATGTCTGGTGGGTGGAAGGATCCAGCTGAAAAGCGTGATTAGGGCTTTTGTTTCTCTTATGATAGCAGCAGGTCAGCATGCGACAGCTGAAAATGTCAGACTAAGTCGAATTGTTTGTTTACAAACAGTCACGTGTCACGTGGTGTTGTTTACAAACAAGAGAGCCACGTGGTGTTGTTTACAAACAAACCCTAAGTAGGTCACGTTACCCTAGTTACCAGAATGCCGGCTTCTGATTGGCTGAGCCTAAGTAGGTCACGTGACGTAAGTAGGTCACGTTACCATGGTTACCAGAATGCCGGCCTCTGATTGGCTGAGAGCTTCTAAGTAGGTCAGTAGGTCACCCAGAATGCTGGCTTCTGATTGGCTGAGAGCCCTAAGTAGGTCACGTTACCATGGCAACGGGTCACGTGACCAAATGGAGGCCTCTGATTGGCTGCAGGTCGATTGAGTAATAAACAGTAGTTAACTATAGTCCCGTTCCGATACATACTATACTACTCCTACTGCTAAAATTCGACCTGGCGACACGGTCAAAATTGCAGGTACCCATGTAGAGGCGCAGGTTTGATCATCAAACTTTGTGTCATGTTGCGTCTTTTTTTTTTAAACATATTTTAACTTTCATTTGAAATTTTCTCACATAGGATACGTAATGGGTTGACAATGTATGACATACATGTATGTGCTTGTTGTCGTCACTCGTCGTTGGTCAATAGAATAAACCAGATGTGACAATAAATGAATGAACGTGTTGTTGATCAATTCTATCAGATATATCACATACAGAGTGGCTAGACTAACGAATACAATGTTATTTCGACAGTAAAGTGTGTAAAGTTGAGAAATAAAGTCTTGGAAAGGGCATTATTAACAAATAATAGTATATCCATAACAACAGAGAGTAACTCGACACTGCATCCTAATGACGGTACGAGTCATTGATACATAAATGCATGTATGAATTCAGTAGCAGCGGAACAGGGGGGGGGGGGTCAGGCCTCTTTAACTTTGAAGGGGGGGGGGGGGTGGGGGGGGTATTTCCCCACCTCGCTCCCCGACCTTATGGAGAACAATAACCATGTACACTCAGAACACCCCAGAACAGCTCCCTTAGAACACGTCAATTTAAATGTACAATTCCAAAATGTCCTATGGATCATAATATATATGATCCTCAGAAATGTATGTATAAAATTATATATAATATGTTCAACCCGCTTTGGCAGAGTCTAATGGTCAGATTTTCATGGGGCCTGCGGCCCCTTAGATCTCCATTTGTAACCCCCTCCAAACAACACTCCTATGGTTTTGGGAGCTGCCTCCCCCCCCCCCCCCCCAAAAAAAAAATAATTTAAATTAATGAAAATATAAACGGTCCGCCGCCCCCTGCGAATGATCATGACGACAAAGGGTAAAACCCATTAGGGCATCACCCAGCCTTCAAAGGGCCCCGGGAGTGTCTCACGTTACTCCAGAAGCCGTCCAAGAGCCATCCCACATCACGCTACTAAACAACACGCAGTATACACAGGTTTAAAAAGACATTCACAGACGCTGATTTATTTGATATTCGGCAAGGTTGACGTGGGCTCTCACGAACATAAACCACTTTCCTCCTCACCCATAGCCCTCCTCCTACCACCAGCTGTGGACAAACCAAACCAGAGGCCGCCCCCAGAGCTATTTTTGACATTGATTCATTCTAGTGGCAGTTCAAGGATTTTGAAAGCAGGGGGGGGGGGGGAGCGCTACTGGCTACTGGAAAGGTCCTCCCTCAACAACATTTGAGGCAAATTCTGCACTGTAAAAAAACGCTTAAATTTTCCCATAAGAGGGGGAGGGCGCCCCTTCAAGATGTTAACTTATTAGAACCAAGTGTTACCATATTCGACATGTGCAACACACATGTTAATGAATCCAGGCCCCCCCCCCCCCCCCAAAAAAATAAAAAAGAAATTGTCAAGACCTGTAAAAAAAATTACCAATCATAATTCCCAATTCTTACCTTTCCCGCATAGGGGCCTAGGGCTTCATAGAATAAATAAGGGGGTCAAATACTATATTCTGTTCAACCCAATATACGCATGTACATGAAATATCATGCATAAAAGCTGATACCTAAAGTTTGCTGGAGTGGGGCACCCCTGCCCCCCTACCCGCTCCCCAATGAGGACTTGTTTCCTACACCTCTGATAAAATAATACATCATAATTAAATCTAGCCTGGCCTGGGTATGTATTGACTCATACTACGCAATGAGTAATTAAACACAAGAGACACCGTCATGAGAGAAATACAGCTGTTTGTTTTCAACAAGATGTTTAGATTGCTGACAGACGGAATGTGGTATTATGAAAGTGCTCACCATTACAAGCAGTTATCATGTCAGCAACTCTTTATACAAGAATGTTAATTACAAAACACACCACGACGTCAAAACACGCATGACCTTGACACTTACATAATGTAGGACAAAGTTGTAGGGTTTTGTAACACGAGTTAAATTGAAACACAAACATGGATGACATCCATTGTTTTCCCATGTCCCCTTCACTGACCACGTGTGATGGCATCAGAACCAAGACGTAGTAGGCAGTGAGGGGCGCGGCTTGGTACGGGCCTTCTGATTGGTGGAGGCTGGGGGTGCGTCCCTACACTCTCCACACGTTATTTAGCATCCACTGTACACTCTCCAAGCAGGATCCAGTGCACCGGCCAGGGGACTACGTGCAGTTATGTGTGGAGAGTTGCCAAGTTGGCAGATGGACAAAAGTGAGACCTACTCGTAAAAGTGTTTCATCATATTGTTTACACACTAAACCTATCCATGTCTAAAGAATGTTTCTCAGGATTTGGCAATATGAATTGTTAATCCATAGTACAGTACTAAATTTGCCCTAGTCATACCCCCTATGAGGCTTATAGAATTTTCCCAAAGTCTAGGTATGGCTAATAGGTGATATGTAACTCACTTTTTTTGTCCTCCTGTTGCATGTCGAATTTAAAAAATGCAAATGTCAATTTTTGTAGTCCAGACAGGATTGACTTATAATTTGAGCAAAGGGCAACATCTTGAACCATTGGGTGTCCGTCCCTATATTTCTGTAACCTATGTGCACCTTTCAGCAAAACAATGAACCAGTTTTAGGACCCCAGCTCGGCCTGGGCAGTTTGTGGATGTTTGGCCTCAGTCTCCCCCAGCACAGATACTCTAAATGTCCCAGCTCTTAGTCTGTAGTGGCTATCCCAGGTTGGTCATAGGGACATTGGTCAGGCCTGACCAAGTGCTATCCAAAAATGACTGAGGCAAAACAACATATGACTATTGGCCCTTACGGGCCATTCCGCGGTATATAGACAGATTTGAGTAACTTTCGAGTAAAGTTACGGGAGTTAGATACTACAATTTTGCATGTGGTCATGAACTACATACATCTTCATGTAGGTGGAAAATTATTAGGATCTGAAGAGGTCATGCGGCGACCACCTGATGAAATACGGTGGAATGGCCCTTACTCAAAAGGACTAAAATAGAAAACCCAAGGTGATTTGGTCAGTTTTGACCAATCTGACATTAACTAACCTAGGTTGGTCGTGTAGGGAGCCATAAAGTGACTATCTTGCTTAGGCTATAGTGACTGAGAAATTGGTCATATAGGAAGCCAAAGAATATCAGTGCACTGGTAAACTAGTAAATTACACAGGGTCCCGAGGTGTACAATACCACCAGTAGCTGCTAATCTACGATACCCGTTGACACAATTAGTCCTTTTTTTAAGGTTTGAAGGGGTTTTATTGCCAAATCACAAAAATTACAATTCGTGGTATATATTATGACAATAAATGGTGATGCCTTGTCAATCATATTAAATTCAAATTGTTATCACATATTGGATGTCCGGATTGGACATGTATACAGTGTGGGAAAGATGAGGTATTACTAGTATATGTACACAAAGTGATGAATAAACATTATGGATAGAAAATTAGTATATACAGTATTTACAACAAATTGGGAAGATTTCTGCACTAAAAATAATAATAGGGAGTGGGACTCATTATGGCAATTTTCAACACAAGGTAGGATCATATAGGATCGTATAGGATCGTATAGGAGCATGTAGTTTTTGTTCAATGCATTTGCATATCTGAATACACATCCGCAAGGACATGTGTACATACTTTTGGGCTACCTTAATTAAAACGGGACCTTCATAATACACTGGGACTCTCATTACGTGAGTCCTGCATCTACAGTGTTGCCTTTATTGGCACAAATTTTAAATTCTAAAAAAATCAATAGCCCTAGCTCATCATCTCTTCCATTCCCTAGCCCATACATCACTCCATCTGGAGTCCTCCCAGTTATAAATTCTATTATGATTTTCGGTGTAGCCCATAAATGACATTGTGCGCCTACCCTACGCTATGTGTTGGGTTTTACAATAAATCATCAGACACTGGGCTCTGTGGTGTACTCCTGTGCACTTAAAAAGTAAACTTGTCTCCAGACTCTTCCAAGTGCCTGTCATATAATAAAGGAGTCAAAAACTTGTCTAAGTGACAAGGAAGCGAGTCTTCTAGATGGAGATAGAAGACCCACTTAGCATGTGACAGCCCATAACCCGACATTTGCCAGCTTCAGAGTCTATTTGTGGGATGGTAGCCTGATAGATTAGACAACTTTTGACACGTTTATTTTATGACAGTCACTTAGACAAGTCTGGGGACAAGTTTACCTTTTCAGTGTGGTGTACTTTTGCTGCTACACTACCCTCACAAAGGATGTAAAATTAAACCTGGCCACAGCTTCTTTTTGCTAAAACATTAATATAAAATTTTGACATGAGACCCATCAATGAGCCAGCATGCAGTTAATATGTTTTATGTATACTCTTTATGTGATCATGACTTGAAGCACAACATATTGCATTAAAGCATCACTTCATCGGTTGACCACGTTTGCGTGGATTGTCATTCATGGCCCACTCCGGTCAGCTAATCCCCTCCAACCCGCTATACAATTCTACCCCACATACCACTTGCGTCCCAAATCCTTCCGAGGGGTCGGGTGACAACCAGTATGACCTTGAAATTGAATGTTGCTGGGTTTAGGCAGTCCTTGTAGTTAGCTTGGGACCAGTGAATACAATGCATGATGGTTCCATTTCAGGTTCCTGTTCTTTGGTTCAAAGCTAACCACAGGAACTGCCTAAACCCAGCAAAATCCAAGTTCAAGGTCATACTGATTGTCACCCGAGCTTTCCTTTGGAAGGATTTGGGAACAAGAGTAGCCTAGTCAGGCAAAAACTTATGACCATAGAAAATCCCCTGTGAGTAACTCGTGTGTACTATATCCATGGTTACTGTTTCCCAGTAAACAAAAAAGGAATACAACGTTATAATGTTTCTCTATGGCTCCTTATTGTGGTACAACGTTATATTGAGTTTAAAATGTTTTATTGACGTAAAATACCGTATTTTTGTTAGCTGGGTTGTCTACACTGCCTACTGAGTGACATGATCTGCCAAGTTTTCATTTATACAGTGTTGCATGTAGTATATCTCTGAGGGTTGGCCGGTTCAGTATTGAGACTGCATGTCATGAATATCATATGGTCAATAAACCCATTTGAACTTGACCTTGATCAAGACAACATTGAGTAAAGTGTACTATAGCGCTTTCATTATGAAAAGGATCAATGTACGTACAGGGGACTGTTCCAGAAAACAGCGTAAAAAATAGCGTATAAATAGCGAACTTATGCTAATGCTTAATGATATTTAACAACTTAATACTAAAGAATATTTAATGATTCATGCTAATATGTCCAAATGTACGTCAATGCCTCCAAATTTCTTGAAATTTAGGTTATTTATACTATTTATTAGCACCATGTTATATCTAGGATGAGAATTTTTACATAGAAACTTTCATTCATCAATTAAATCAATTAATTAAATCAATAGCATAAGTTTTTTTCTGTAATGTCAACTTGGAAAAAGCAACTTTCTGTAATATACTCAACTTGTGCTATTAAAGCAACACTATTTTTCTGTAACACCCCCCTGATCTAAGGGAGTGGCCATTTTTTAACAATGAGGGGGGGGGGTTGGTGGATTAGTTGGTTGACATTTTTTGGCCGCCCTTAGACAAGTCCAAATTGAGTGTGGCCGACCCCTTCGACCTATTGCAATGCACAGGCTTTTCGCTAAAAAGGGGTGCAATTCTTTTGGTACCCTTCCCTTCAAGGGGTCCAAATTATTTTGGTCCCCCCCAAATCTACCACCCCCCCCCCCCCCAGTTGTTTAAAAATGACCACTCCTATTAAATGTAGACATGTGGGTGAAATAATACATGTGTAATGTCTCAGAGATCAGAACATACCCGGATCAGGAGTTATTTCACCTCATTAAGTGACTATTGAGATCGCATGCACGCAATATAGAGATACAGAGATACCAGAGAGACAATGCAGGACAAGTAGGATTTTTACTAATGTCGATCATTTACATTGGCGTTTTATTGTTATTCAATAAACAATACACTCAGTAGATAATACTAACATGTATTACTGTCCGCCTGAGCAGAGAGATTGCCATCTGTAAATTGCTTGATAACATGTATGTGATGCAGATGTACTTTTCCTATGCAGTATAAATAAACGGGATAGTATATTTATACTTTCTCATACCAAAAAAAACTGGTGTACATTGATATTCCTAGGCTCCCTATACGACCAATCCCTCAGTCACTAGTACCTGAACTAGTTAGTCATTTTCTGGCTCACTATACAACCAACCCAGGTAAGTTAATATTGTCAGGTTGGTCAGTACTGACCAACCCACCTTAGTCTTTTAATTTCTAGGGGGAGCCACTGAGTGTTCATAACAGGTGGCACCAACTAGTGGTATACAAGTACAACACACCAATGATGAACCTAGGTTAGCCACTACTGGCTGACCCCTTAGTCATTTTTGAATATAACTTTTCCATTGTGACTAACACACCTTTGACGAACCTAGGATAGTCAGTACTGACTCATCCTTTCAACCTATGGATTTTCAGTGTACTACATTACTGGTAACTGGTAATGTGTGACTAAACCATGTGTGAGAACATGCACTGGGCTCCTGTGGTTCATAATATTGCAGTAATTGGTGTATCGTTAGCATGGACATACACTGGACCCCAGGCCCAGGGACCATGCACAACAGAAACAATAGTAATTGCTGAAATACTCACTGGGCCAGTGATAGTTGTGAGTACCCTAAATTCTCACCCATGGGGCCACTCAAAAAAATAAAATGGTTTCACATCACCGCGGACATCACATGAATCAGGTTTTGAGGAAAACCATTTTTTCTGCTAGTTTTTGCAGAAAAACAAGATAAAATTGGACAAATCTAAGAAAGTTTGATATCAGTGATGCAGTAGGATAGAAATAACCTACATTTTCACCACTTTAAATGATAAACTAACTCTTAGCTACTAAAACTCGAATTTTGGTCATGAAAAACATATTTACTATATATTTCAACCCGCCAATAAAAAAAGAAGCCTCCCTTGTCATATTTTTCTGTCCTTGGTCATGAGAAACCACCTTTACTTTTTGGAGTGGCCTAAGCCTACTTGTGTATTAGCCGCACCCCTACCTGATGAATCTATAAAGATTAGTAAAATTAGCAGTGTAGTATACATCTTAATACTGGTATATAAGCCGCACTGGTGATCTGACTTTAGTGCTAACCGCTGCCTATACCGTAGTGGCCCGTTTAAGCGCCCCTGCGCTTTTAACTGTCAACTCCCTGTTACCCCCTGCGTTTATACAGAGACCTGCACTTATATGGGTACCTTTAAAGAGCGATTTTGGGTTTCAGAGGGGTCCCAGACCTGTGCTTAAATGAGACCTGCGCTTATTTGAGACCCCTGCGCTTAAAGGGGCCATTACGGGTACGTTGAAAGTATACCTAGTAGGATTTTCTTGGTCAATGATCTACAGAATTGTACCGCGTCACCATATGTGTTTATTCTGTAATAAACAAGTGCATTTAGTGCTCACGGAACCAAAAAAACAGTAAGTCTGTGTTTCTGGTTCCTGATTACCACAATATATAGGTAAGTTTATCACTTGGCATTGTGTTTCTGGTTCTAAAGTTACCTGAGCCCGTCTATATGTTGGCAGCCTGGGGTACCAGTGTAGCTGCAGCCGTACCCGGGGTACCAGTGTAACTGGCTGCATTAGGTAGGAGTAAAAGGTGCACTCTCCAGGAAGTTAGTTCACTCTCTAGTACCCCTGCTCCACCCCACCTCTTCTTGACAGTCACACATTTCGATTAAAGTTGCTATATCCGATTTCCCCCCTAATTCAAAGTCTTAAATAAATGTAACAGTTATGTATTTAGGGAAATCAAGTGTTATCCAGGGGTATATAAATTTAGAGGTCACAAATGTCCCGTTAGAGTGTTCTCCGGTGTTTCGGAACCATTTTTCAACTAGTTTGTCTATATGGAACTTTAATACTGAAGCTAGGCTCCCTTGTTATATTGACAAACTGTGTAAATAATATATGTTATTAATTTGTTTATTTGTTTATCTATTCTTGTTGTGCTGTAGTTGGCCTACGCTACTGGTGTGATCTATTGAGAGCAACAACCGGACAAGGTACAATCAAGCTTTAATATACGGCGACTTCATTCAGCAAGTGTTCAGTATTATTTTACTGCAGTAACCAACGGTTATAACAGTGATCAGAACAAGATCTAGAAAATGATACAGTAGGGTAAACAAGCTATAGCATAGTGTAAACCCTGAGTGCAGGGAGGTGTTGCCTCAGCAGTAACCTAACCTGACTGCCTTATGAGAAGAACAGTCTACCTTTTATACAGGCCTGAGGGGGTCACATGACCGTACCTGCAGCGCCGCCTAGATCTAGTAATGAATATTATGTAACATGTTACGAAACCTTAATGACAAGTTAACCGTCGGTAACTTCGGTACCTTCGGCATATAACCGTAAACAATAACCGGCGGTATATGGAACGGACCGTCGGTTCACATTAAGGAATGAATAAAACATGTTATGAACAATAATAGAACTGTGTCGTATTTCATCATAACACCCACATAGAAATAGATATTCAAAATAACCAGCAGCCATAGCTGCCCGCTACAGTACATTGCACCCTGTTTGCACATCTATTATCATCGTTGTATACTCATCATTATTTCACATGGAGCCCGGTCATAGACTTTCACAGTATAATATCAATGAGCAATAAACATGTGCACGCTTTTATTCTACAATGACTATACATTGGATAGTAAGATCAAATTCCAGCACAGTATAGCCCTCCCCGATTGCCTATTCCTCCTGGAGGTTGTGGCAGACACGCGGTGCAGGTCTGCAGGGAGAGTGGTGCAGGAGGGAGTCTGGGTATACATACACCATCAGGGCTGCCATCAACAGGAGGCAGGAGGCGGGGGGACACAGCAGCCTACTGCAGCCTACACCCCCAGACTCCTCCAGGGGCAGTCTACACCTACACCTACCCCTACGGGAGGAGGCAGTACTCACCCACACCAAGTAGGCCACACTACCCTGCCCAGCCCCCTCCAGCAGCCGCCAAGCCAGCAGCCACCCGGCCGGCAGTCCGCAGCACCTACACAAGGTAAGCATATCACCTAGACACATACAAGAACTTTGTATGTGGCTGCAGAGTTGTCAAAAGTGACCTGGACCGTTTTCCGCGTGATTTAAGCGTGCTGGTGACATTTTTTTGATAACCTTGGCTATGGTTATAAACAGTCTAAAAATGTGACATGACGGGGAGGGGGGGGGGGCTGCTGCCCAGTATAATTTCGGTGCCTTGCCGATCTGATGAAGGGACCTCTCTCCACATGGTAGGCAAAGGTTGCACATCACTCCTATTATCACTCACTCAGTTTGTATCAATCTGTATCTCCACCTGGTATCTCTGTAGGCCGATGTTGCCACACTGACGGTTATTATACTACACAGCTGACTGTTGGGCAGCTGATGTAATGTAGGCCCTACACTAAAACTGGCGGATCCAGGAAGGGTTATACAGAAGGGACCTGAATATTGCACACCCAGAGAGAAATACCTGGGGAGGGCTAGGCTGTTGAGGGGAGGGATGATCCCAATGTCTGTAGGGGGGGGGGGGGGGGGGGGTGTAGGGTCGCACGTGCACCCTGGGTCAGCCTACCATACAACTGTTGGGTTATTGCTCTGAACAGATTGATACTACAAGGGTGAACTGTGATGATGCAGGGGTTAATGTAGGTTTATATTTTGTTTGAGATACAAAATGTACTATGCTTAAATACCGGAAGGGCTGTATTCAATGCCCCCCATCAAATACAACGTGGCCATATTCAATGAGCTAAGGAAACGTAGTTTTTCCTTTATTAAATGGCTTCAAATTTAAAAATTAACACAACTCGTGAGGGCTGAGGCGCATCCCACTCAGCCTGTGGCTTTGTGGGATACTGTCCCAGCCCCCACTCGTGAAATACGGCAGAGATGGTATCAATGGGCGTTGACATTTGTCTATGTGTTCAGGAACCCTATACACGATTTATACCGTATTGTCATTTAGTCTCTAGTTCAGTGTATAAACCTTCTTGTAGCACCAATGATGCAGGTATACCTGAGGGAGAATCAACTTGTTGATATAGTATTTCTTGGCGATACCCATGAATTTTTATTAGCCCGATGTCCAGGAGGATACACTGCCATAGCCTGGTGACGTTATGCAGGCCTGGGGGGCAGTGCACATGGCCAGATATGAGGTTGATAGAATACCTGCTGGAGGGTTGGCGATGTATGCATATTTATTTTTTATGGAATACAGCTCTGTGTCATCAAAATGGCGGTTTATTTACATTTGAACGCTGTAGATTAAGTGGAGAAAATGCTATTAAATGCAAATAGGGAGGGGGGCTAGTACTAAAATTGAATTTTAAAAAGTAATAAATAAACACAAAGGTACACTTGTTTGGGTCAGTCGAAAGGGTTAGCTGGATATTGAAGGTGGGCCACTTTTTACTCAGCCGACGGCCTCGTGAAATACGGCCCCACCTTCAACTAATGGGATAACTCAGTAAGTCGACCATAACTCGTGCAGCTTTGTCTATAGGCATCTAGCCGGTTGCATTATCAATCAATGAGAAAATTCCCTGGCCTTCACTGCGGAATTCTTAGGGGGCATTATGTAACAGCCTGTACCCATTGTGATTGTTGTATCAGTGCTTATCTCGCTGGTTACCAGATCAAGCAATGGTGCCCCCTACTAAGGAACCTGCAACATCGGTATATGCCCCTGAGTACGGGTGTACATGCGTCACAGTGTGCAGCCCGCATACACTGCGCTACTCCGTGTGTCAATGTTTGGCTGATATTATCTGTGCTTTTTATGTCTTTTAACCCTTTAAGGTCAGCATAGTGCATTAATGGTTCATGCCTATATGGTTGACATGATGAATGCAGCCCTGGTGAGTAAATCGCCAGTGCTGCATTCAAGCATCGATCCTACCGGGTTGAGACACTCCTGAAGGGTCGGCATGATGCACCATTGCAACACTTATGAGTAACTCGCCGGGGCTGCATTGGTGCATCATGTCGCATTTTAGCGACACCCTGTCCTTAAGGGGTCAGTTTTAATGTCTTTAATGTAGGTCACGTATTGTTGATGTTAATGTGTGATATGGGCGTATCGGTGTACAGGAATAAACACATGACATTACTGACTCAGTGATGGCCTGTGTCAAATAAGAGCCTGCTAGGAATGTTAATGACTGCACTGTAAAAAAATTCTGTCAAAATAACGGAGATTTACTGGCAACACTGGGTGCCGGACTTTCACCGTAAAAATAACAATCACTGTTATTTCAAGTTCACCGTAATTTTAACTGTGAAAGTCCGGCACCCAGTGTTGCCAGTGAATCTCTGTTATTCTAACAGAATATGGGACATCACTGTTATTTCAATACAGTGCCTAAACAATAGTTATAATGGTATTTTGTGTAATTTAACAAAATCCCAGTATTTTTCGTTCCAATTATTCACCTATACTTAACTCTATGCTCAATATGGTTCCATGCCAAATTTGGTACCATGTCCAATCAGCAATAGCATCTTAGTGTCAAGACTTCATACCTAATCATTAGGAATTAGTCTATGAGAGCCTTATAAAATGCTTCATGACACTTTGTAATGCCAGTCCATGAGAAGAAGTCATTCTAGGATGGCTACAAAGCAAATCTTACAGCTGTTTATCTATATATTTTTCTTATAACCACAAAAATGGTGTTCTTAGCATCCATGAAAATCTCCTCATGAACCAAACTGCCATATGGTGTGATAAAATTAAACATCAATTAAACGAAGTTTCACCGTGAAATAAATAAAGTGTGTTTCACTGTAAAATAGACTGTGTTTCACTGTGCTGAATTATGAATATTCAAAGTAAAATTGATCAATTTTACATTGCCCCACTGTAATAATATATAATTATGATCCACCGTAAAATTTTACATTGATTCTTTATATATTCAAAGAAATATTTTTACAAGACAAAGCTTCACCGTAAATGAATAAACTGTGTTTCATCATACTGGATTACAGATATTCACAGTAAAATTGGTTGACTTAACATTGCCTCACCGTAATCACATTTACAATGATTCACCGTAAAGTTTTGCATTGATTCTCCGTATATTCAACGGAATATTTTTACAGTGTGTAAGTTCTTGTGGTGCATGAGCCTAAAGTTCTCTCACATTAGCCAAATACCTTAAATATAACATATCCTGTAAGGATTGAGAGGGTCTGAAAATTGCTTATTTAGTTAGTAGACGTCAGCCACTCATAGACATCAGGCAGTCATAGACTCATAGACTCATAGACTCATAGACGTCAGCCACACATCAGGCAGTCATAGATGTTGAACCTGTATCTATTTGGTGAGACTGACTCGTATGGCCTTTGTCGTCCTGCTGGATCAGTACAGGGCTGTGTCTCACCACCTTGGGCCAATGTTTTTGTCTCTGACCGGGTGCCGTCTCTGACCAGGTGCTGTCTCTGACCAGGTGCCGTCTCTGACCAGGTGTCAGAAAAAAGGTGTCTTAAAAAGAATTATACTCATATCTATATAAGAATTTGTAAAAAAAGTTATGGCGGTTGTTATACAATTATAATTATAATCATAATTAGCCTCCTGCTATTGGTATTTTGACCTTATTGAGCCAAGCCGGTCAGAGACGGCACCTGGTCAGAGACGGCACCTGGTCAGAGATGGCACCGGGTCAGAGACAAAAACATTGGCCCAAGGTCGTGAGACACAGCCACAGACGACAAGGATACACAGAGCACCAATGTGTAACACAGTCAGGATGAGTCAGGACTCAGTATGAGCAGGTGATATAAGTTGTAACCATGCAGTTTAACTGTTTCAATCCATGGGGTGATTAGACATTCGTAACACAGTCATTTATTCCCCAGGCGTCACTGCGGGTTTATGCTTGGATCTATCCTGTAAAAGGTTATTCAGTTCTAGCCCTAGTCTAGAACTGACCAGAACCAGAACCATGGGCCGTGGCTCTGGTATGATGCGGAATGAGGCAGTTCTGTAGATCTAGAAGCACCTGATGGGTGTGTGTGTGGGGGGGGGGGGGCTTCCACAGGTACTGGAGGAAGAGGGACTAGGAGAGGGGTGCTGGAGAGCGGTGAGCAGAGGTGGCGGGGGGGGGGGGGGTTAAGTATAAGATAACATCTGACAGGCCGGTAACACTGGAGTAACTTGTAAGATGTTGGACTGGGGCATTTCTGTGGAACCTGCGGCACCTGATTGGTGTGTGTGTGGGGGGGGGGGGGGGGGTGGGGGGGGGGGGGTCAGGTACCGACTGGAGGTAGAGGGAGTAGGAGAGGGGAGCTGCGTGTGAGCAGGTCAGTGGGGGGGGGGGGTAAGTATCAGGGGCGGATCAGGGGCACAGTCCTCCCCCACCCCCCTTTTGGCAATTAAAAAAAAAAAGATATTGCGATCTGGCCTGAGTCCCCTTTGCTATACTAAGGGTTCCTTCGTACCTATCCTATAGTGGATCCTTCTGTGATGCTGAAACAATAACATGGCCGTGCAGAATGGACATAAAACCAAACTGGACATCACTGGAAAACTTTCTAAAACGTTCAAAGTTGTCAGAAACATTGAAAACGTCATAAAGAGTCAATGTTTTAATGTTTGTAACAAATATTCATGAACCTCCGAATATTGTTTGAAAACGCCAGAAATATTCATTTTGTTCACTTGGTAGCGATAATTCTGGTAGCACAAGCTGCACTGCGAGAGCAGGGCCAACATACCACGAGATAGCAGAGGTCAGCGTAAACAGAGTGGTCGTTAAGACAGGAAGACCTCAGGTTCATTGGTACACCGAGTTTGCAGGTTCCTTAGCAGGGACATCATTGCTAGATCTGGTAACTGGTGAGATGAGCACTGATAACAGCGGTCACATGGGTACCAGCAGTTACATAATGCACCCTAAGAACTCTGCAGTGGATGCAGGGTGTTATCTGATTGGTTGATATTAAATGCGTCCAGCTAGACACAAATAGATCAGGGAGCACCTGTTGTTTGGGTAGGTGGGTGAAGGGGGTGCACCGTTTCAGACCACCTCAGAGAAATAGGAGCTGATGCTTATAGTAAGCAGTGCAGTGCAGTGTGTGTGTGTGGGGGGGGGGGGTATAGTGTGCCTACCTGTGGCCCCTCCCTATACCCCAGCCAGGTAATCTACCTACAGGAGAAATAGGAGAGGGTGCTTGTAGTAAAGGGTGCAGTGCAGGGCAGGGGAATGGGGGGGGGGGTAGGGGGGGGGGGGTAGGAAAGGGTGTGTGTAGATATAGAGTGTCTCCTACTACGCAGATAACAGGCAGTGTCTGCACCATGTCGTGTACACAAGCCCAATAACCCTGTATGGACGACATGTCGCTGAAAGATGACATTTGTAATCATGATGCACCAATGCAGCCCTGGCATGTGGGCAAGTGACTCGCTGGGGCTGCATAAGGTTTTGGGTGTTTGGGTGTTCGGGTACTAGACTGAAATATGACTCTCATGTCCAAATTTCATCACTATATCTCTAATATTTAGGGAAATATATATGGAGAAATCTGACCTTCCTTTTTAAATATATCATGGTTACCTTGGAAACCACCCAAACGGGGATGTTTGTACCATTTCCGGAAATTTTATGATCCAGATTCTGAAAGCCCATGAAAAATGCTTCCAAATAAGTCAGATTTAGCTCGTTGAACGCTGAATAAGGATAACTCCTTAAATAATGCTTTTTTCCTTCTTTTTTTTTGGGGGGGGGGGGGGGGCGGCACACCTCTACACTGTGTCTCAATCACATTGGGTCAGCATGATGCTTGAATGCAGCACTGGTTAGTTACTCACCAGGGCTGCATTCAAGCATCACGGCGACCAAGGTCATGATGCATTAAGGCATCATGCCCACCTTAAAGGCGATTGGTAGTGAAAGCTCTTGTACTAGCTCTGAGACCTGGTAGCTTCCCCTTCAAGTAAGCCACAAGGAGCATTTCATCACATTCATAATGACGAGATCGGATGAATTACCATTGCAATGTGGGGCGGTCTAAATTGCAATGACGCAAGCATGGAGGGGGGTGGGGGGTGGAGAAAATGAATTGTACTATAAGGGAAGGGAAGGGATAAGCTGAAAATGAACATTATGATAAAGTGAGGAATATATTGGTCGTTTCACTGATTATAATCATCATTTAACTATAGCCCCATGCATTAGGAAAGGGTGACGATACAGTTATGTCTACGGTAGTTGTAATAGAACACATGTATCAATAACACTGTCTGCAATAGCTAGATATTTTGCAAAGATTTCATATCAAAAGATTCACGTTCACCTTCCAAATACCTTAATTTAGAATGCAGGATGGTGAGGTTATATTTACGTTATTGTCTTTTTTTAAATAAATAATTTGGTATACGCTAGGTAGGAGATATGTAAAGTTGTAGAAACGCGTAAAGGAAGGATGACAGTGGATAGCATGGATGTGCCACAGAAGGTCACCACATTGCTTCACTTCAACACATTGTTCTACTTTAGATGAGCCAGAAATGTCATGCTGGGGGAAAATATCATGAATCAAAAGATCAAAGGACAGCACGGGCCTAGTGGACAGAAACGGTTTTCTATGAAACGGTTTTCTATGAAACAAATATCTGAATGTATAGATAGGTATGATCTATAAAAGGCAAATGAGGTGTAATATAAGACGATGTCAAACCCAAGTATCAAAATAGAATTACAATAAGATACATGCTGATGTGAAATAAACGCCACCCCAATGTACTAATGTCACATATATACCCCAGTGTTCCCCTACTGTAATCTCTACCAGCTGGGTTTCCCTCCTTTCCCTCTGCACATCCCTTTAACACTTTATAGAAGGCATGTCGCTAAAAGATGACATTTGTCATCATGATGCACCATAGTGAGTAGCTTGCTGGTGCTTAAATGTATTGAGACATATTATTTTGTAATCATGATACATGCCTCCACACTGAAAACCAAATAGGACTCAAAAGTGATCACTGGTGATGACCTTGGGAGCACTCATAGTGCTGGCGTCGTGGGCGCGTACCCCCTCGTCACTAAGGTAGTCACCAGTGACTACCCAGGGTCGTCATATTGATCACCTTATCTGAGGTGCTAGGTTAGTCCTTATGATCACTATGGGTCGTCAAAATTGACTACCTTTGTAATTAAATTGCCTGTTCTTTTTGCCACAAAATAACACAAATTTGATACCCCGGCATCCATCCATAAATTCCTTTATCTGGAACTATTGCCAAATACACAAAAGAGGTGTGAATACTTTAGAAACAGAAACTCCTATCGTAATTCAGCCCAGAATCTTATCATATCAAATTTTAAGTTAAATAAATTGAAAATGCTCCATATCATATACGGGCAATGTAGCATTTATGATTGGAATTAACAAGGCAATTTGTCAGAACCGTTCATGAAATGTACATAGCTAGTATTGTACGATGGGGTCACGTACATCCCGTACCAACCAGAGGTGCGTCTGGCTTCATAAGCCAGACACACCGAGGGTTGGTACGGGATGTGCGTGGCCCTAGCGTACAATACAAGCTTTATTACACGACCAGAAGACAATTTTCTACCCCTCCTACAATATTTTGTTGTTAAATCGGCGAGTTTTGTTGTTAAATCGGCGATTTTCGGTGTTAAATCGGCGAGCGGTTTGTTTACATCGGCGCCATTGTTTCTATGATCACGTGACCACTGTGCTGGCTTCTGATTGGTCTAGAGCACCAAAAAGCGTACCACACGTAGGGGTGGTACGGGAAAACGTACCACACCCCCGGGTGGTACGATTTTCTTTCTTTGTTCTTACACAGGATCGTACCAATAACGTTAGGTCGTGTAATAAATCTGCATATAGTACGGCCTCCTAGTGGAAGAAATATGAAAATTTTAGGTTGTCATTATGACTACTCTGGGTCGTCATCTGCAGTGACGACCTTCTTATTGGACTGGGTTTTCAGTGCTGGCCCTGCAAGCTGCTTGCTGCAACCGCCTACATGGGAATGATGCACTCCTGAAATGTCAGTATGATGTAATCCGGCACTGGCGAGTAGGTCGGTTGCTGCTCCTTTGGCGATGGACCTTGGTCGTCATAATGAATGAATGCAGACATGGCAAGTAGCTCCCCAGTGCTGCATTCAAGCATCATGCCGACCCCATAAGGTTGAGAAACTCTCGAAGGGTCACCATAAAACACCAATGCGGCATCAGTGAGTTACTCACTGGTGCATTGGTGCATCATGATGACAAATGTCATCTTCTAGTGACATGCCGTCCTTACAGGGCTAAGGGGTAATCTGTCCACCTACTTGTGGCTTACAGTAAATGACGACCAAGGCAGACATGATGAATCTGTGCACATGCCTTCAGTCCCACTTAGTGTACTAGTCTTTACTCTTGTTTTATGGCTGTGTTACGGGTAGTGCAGTATTCCTCCGCATGGCTCTGTAGACTATGTATAAAGTCTAGCATTCATCTTAGCCATTCCGTGGGGGATTCCCTACCGACATATGATATGCAGCTCACTGTGAGGGCGTGGGGGCATGAACTGAAATGTCAAGATTGTGGCAGGAGTCTGTACAGGACTAGGTACTACCAGGACCCTTACCTAGTTGTGGCAGGAGTCTTGGCAGTTCTAGGTACCACCAGGACCCTTACCTAGTTGTGGCAGGAGTCTGTACAGGACTAGGTATCACTAGGACCCTTACCTAGTTGTCGCAGGAGTCGGGTAGGACTAGGTACCACCAGGACCCTTACCTAGTTGTGGCAGGAGTCTGTACAGGACTAGGTACCACCAGGACCCTTACCTAGTTGTGGCAGGGGTCTGGGCAGGACTAGGTACCACCAGGACCCTTACCTAGTTGTGGCAGGGGTCTGTACAGGACCAGGTACCACCAGGGTCCTAACCTAGTTGTGCCAGGAGTCAGGCTAAGACTAGGTACCAGCAGGACTCTTACATAGTTGTGCCAGGATTCTGAGTAGGACTAGGTTCCATCAGGATTCTTGCCTAGTTGTGGCAGGAGTCTGGGTAGGACTAGGTATCACTAGGACCCTGACCTAGTTGTGGCAGAGGTTTGGGCAGGACTAGCTAGGACCAAGACCCTTACCTAGGTGTGGCAGAAGTCTATACAGTACTATATATATATATATATATATATATATATATATATATATATATATATATATATATATATATATATATGGGTAGTATAGTCCGTGGCACCAAGAAAGGGACTATTGAATTAGGCTTGTTTTTTATGTGAAATAACATGTAGAAGCAACTCAAATGAGCACAAAATATTTCCCGATGAAGAGCTAAACACATACACATGAGAATAAATGTTTACAATCAGGAAAATTGTTCATTCTCTTGCTTGTAAAGTGCATTTTCATGACAACATTGGCAAGCACTCTTTATTGCACACTATAAGTATGGGGAATATCATCAAAACTTACCCAAAATGCTGATTTTAAGAAATTTTTGAATATTTCGATCTCACTTTGTGGAAAGGCTCACATTTGTATTTCTTTAACCAGAAGGTTCTAAATGGTACCATTGTGAAGAAAAAATTGTTCCCTGATTTATTTGATGGCTAATTCCATCTCTGACAGTGTATTTCAATTTCTATTGGTGCTATTGCAAATCAAAGTCAACAAAAATATAACATTTCAGAAATGTTTTTTGGGTATTTACAAATTTCACAATTACCCACATCTCTCCAGAGAAACATAACATTGCCATTACCTTAAACTATAGAGTCTTGGCTAAAAAACGTTTTTTACATGAAGATGATGCGACTACTAGTGCCAAAGAAGTGGATCATGACGTGAAATGCAAAAGGGCAAACATAGTTTGGCAGTCCCTTTCTTGGTGCCACGGACTAATAGGTACCACCAGGACCCCTACCGAGTTGTGGCAGGATTCTGGGCAGGACAAGGTACCATCAGGACCTTACCTAGTTGTGGCAGGGGTCTGGGCATGACTACGTACCATCAGGACCCTTATCTAGTTGTGGCAGGAGTGTGTACTAGGCTAGGTACCATCCAAGCCCCTTATCTATGTGCCTAGAAAGTATAGGTAGGACTAGGTACCATCAGGACCCTTAACTAGTTGTGGCAGGAGTCTGGGTAGGACAAGGTATCACTAGGACCCTGACCTAGTTATGGCAGGAGTATATACAGGACTAGGTACCACAAGGACCCTGACCTAGTTGTGGCAGAGGTTCGGGCAGGACTAGTTAAGGCCAGGACCCTTACCTAGGTGTGGCAGAAGTCTATACAGTTCTAGGTACCACCAGGACCCTTACCTAGTTGTGGCAGTAGTCTGTACAGGACTAGGTACCACCAGGACCCTTACCTAGTTAGGGCAGGAGTCTGTACAGGACTATGTACCACCAGGACCCTTACCTAGTTGTGGCAGGAGTCTGTACAGGACTAGGTACCACCAGGACCCTTACCTAGGTGTGGCAGAAGTCTATACAGTACTAGGTACCAACAGGACCCTTACCTAGTTGTGGCAGTAGTCTGTACAGGACTAGGTACCACCAGGACCCTTACCTAGTTAGGGCAGGAGTCTGTACAGGACTAGGTACCACCAGGACCCTTACCTAGGTGTGGCAGAAGTCTATACAGTACTAGGTACTACCAGGACCCTTACCTAGTTAGGGCAGGAGTCTGTACAGGACTAGGTACCACCAGGACCCTTACCTAGTTGTGGCAGGAGTCTGTACAGGACTATGTACCACCAGGACCCTTACCTAGGTGTGGCATGAGTTTATTCAGTACTATGTACCAACAGGACCCTTACCTATGCAAAGTTGGTTTGTAGAATAAGTATTTTTTCTGCCCTGTTTACCTGTACTAGGCGGCAATTGCCTGTTGTGCAGGGTACTCGCGAGTGCAGAATGTTCGAGACGCTGTACTACTCTAGTACACAGTATCGATAGCTGTCTGATGTACAAAAATGGTACTCAATGATCCTGGGCGCCCAGACATTGATGCCGAATTACAAAACCTTAAGAAATTCATAGGGTAAGTATCCTTTTTTCCCCCTTAGTTTTGTTGATTTTCACAGCAAGATGTGCCGGCATGTCACTACAGACTTCGTTGTGCAGCTAGGCAGGGACCTGTGCGCACTGCCTAGTGAGACACAGCCTCGAGCCCTCCAGGCCCATTGCAGCCGTCAGGCTGTAATGGGCCTGGACAATTTTGTATCTAATAACTGTGACCTACTTAGAAAATGATCCAGGATCCTGGATCATTTCTTAATGAGATAGCTCAACCACTGATTGGTTAGCCATGGTCACATGATCATGAATGACATAGATGTGTTGTGTATGGCCTCATGGGTTCGAATCCCACCTTTGGCAAAACATAGGTTCGTTTTTTTACATTCTTTATTTGGCCTATTTGAAGCATAAATACCCCTATACTGGCATAGTAGAATTATATATCACATATTTGGATATGGACAATAGTGTAATAGAGGTGCATTGTACAGATATAAAAATTGCTACCCATTGTGCCAAGGTGGGAGTCGAACCCATGATGTCCAGATTCCTCTTATCCAGTACTAGTCAGTACATAAGGACTCTCCCAGACTGTATACATACAGCTGGGGCCCGAGACTGAGTGAGACAGTAAAGCCTTATATTCTCACTGACAACTGAATGTTTGCATCGTCAGTAGGATCCTGAAAGTAGTGCCTTGAATTATGATATTCAATTGGATAGAAGAGGAGGGAAGGAGTATTGGACAGCAGGTCTGACGTGGTAATAGACTTCAGAGTAGTATTCAGCAGTAGCCCAGCCCAGGGGCCGGGGTGAGGGGTGGGTTGGAGGTGATGGGATGCTCACAACTAGGCAAGGATTTACGTACTGACCTCTGTGTCCCACTAATGGGTTGGGGTGGGGGGTCAAATGCGTGCACCATATTTTGCATATCCTCCTGCGTGGTAATTTCTCGTTATAGTATTTTTCCTCAGATTAAATTGCACCCCATGAAATTCCCATCAATAATAATCTACCAAATCATCCCCCCAAGTATGTATAAATGTATACACTGTACACTAGTATTATTTTATTTATCCTGTGTTTGATCCCCTAACTGGGAGGCATTTCACCGCATCCTGAATAATATACTAACATACGGCCGCCAAATACGGCCCTTATACGGACCTTTTTTAAAATAATCATTTTTCCATTTCTGGACCATTTCTGTGTTGTGTCCGTATGTTATTATTTTACATTTCCGTATGTGACATACGGCACTCACCTGTCCCAATTGTGAAATTGTGCAAAAACCAGTCTACATTCCAGGGAACCCCTAGGGAATTCCCTCTGTGACGTCATAATATGTAGCAACATACGGAGGTAGGCTGGGGAGGGTGTAAAAAGGGTCTGTATGTTTGGGATTGTCTAAGAAGAGACAGGAGAGGTCGGGCAAGAGACAGGAAACGTCAAGGAAGAGACAGGAGAGGTCGGGGAAGTGACAGGAAAGGTCAGGGAAGTGACAGGAGAGGTCGGGGAAGTGACAGGAAAGGTTGGGGAAGTGACAGGAGAGGTCGGGGAAGTGACAGGAGAGGTCGGGGAAGTGACAGGAGATGTTGGGGAAGTGACAGGAAAGGTCGGGGAAGTGATAGGAATATCGGGGAATGTACCACACAGGAGAAAAACCTCAATGTGTTACTGTGCCAGCTATCAAAGTTTGATTGGGCCTCACATAAAGGGGGCGTGACTGGCTGTAACCTATATATTTACTATAGCTCTCGTCACCACCACTACTATCTCGTCACCACCACTACTATTTTGTCACCACCACTACTATCTCGTCACCACCACTACTATCTCGTCACCACCACTAATATCTCGTCACCACCACTACTATCTCGTCACCACCACTAATATCTCGTCACCACCACTACCATCTCGTCACCACCACTACCATTTCCTCACGTCCAACACCATCTCCTCACGCCCACTATCAACATGCTGACCCCTTTTACAACATACGGCCCTACATACGGCCCTTTTTCCTCCATTTTCTCAATATATGCTGCCCCTTGACCTGCCACATTCAAGGGGAAAAACAGGGGTAGACACTAACGCTGGCCCGGGAGCCAATGGCCCGTAGTTTTGGGTCCGGGCCCGCAGTTTTCTGAAGAGTTACCTTCCTATGGGCCCGGGTGGCCCACAGGAATGCAAGGGGAAACTTTGAGGAGAATATGTCTTTATCAATATAGTCATGTTATATATCGTTGGAAAGGGGAAATCACGATCCAGCCAACAATTCTAGTACAGTCTGAATCTATCTTGGTCAGAGATGTATATCGTTTTCTCTTTAAGAAAAGTAAAATATATATTCTGGGCCCACAGTTTTAGGTCCGGGCCCGTGCATTTCTGAGGCTACGGGCCCGGGTGGCCCATGGCTGAAAAAGTTAGTGTCTACCCCTGGAAAAATATGGACCATATACGGAATTTTTGATCTCCACATTATGTGGTGAAATGGAAAAACGCCACATTTGAATACGGACCCCCCACATTTGAATACGGATCTCCACATATTATGTGGTGAAACGGAAAAACGCCATATGTCACATACGGACCCCCCATATGAGTCATGGGGGGGGTCCATATTATGTGGTGAAATGCCCTCCAGGTGATAGATTACCGAACTATATAGCCTGAGTTAATGTGACTGTCTTTGAGCATGCATGACTTTCAGCTACCATCACCAGGTGTCTGCCGTGAAATATAGTCTAGATGTTCAGTTCATGGTGGACTTTTTAATCAATGACTGTGTATAATGGTAAGCAGGTAATATAAGGGGTTCCAGTTTTTGTCCAGATGACTTCCTAACACTTTAAGTGCCTTACTGCATTATGCCATTGGTCGTCATGATGCATGGACCTTCCGTAGTGTATCAGGCCTCAGTGTGGATATGATGCTTGAATGCAGCACTGGCGAGTTACTGATTAAGGCTGCATTCGTAAATGCATAATGACATGTAAGGAAACAGTCCCGGGGGGGTCACTCAGATCTGAAATGACTACCCACCTCCAAACGTCCCAAAAAAGCGGTAGCGGTGAGACTCAAAATTAGGGGGCGGTGACTCTTGGCACACTCAAAAATAAGGGGCAGTTGCTATAGAGGAGGGGGCAGTAAGAGGGTCTCAGTATGCTGTAAATGATAAAATGTATGGAGAACAATTAATACCTCATGATTACTGTACTATATGCATCAGGAAAGACAGATAGTATTACAAGGGTCCCTGAAATAACAGGGGCTGTGGCCTATCTGCAAGGAATCAGGGGGCAGTCCTTTGTAGTTATGAGAGCGGTGGTTTGGTGGCTCCTGTTTTCAGGCGGGCGGTAGTTTGGCAGTCGGCGGGTAATGTCATAGAGTGAGTAGCCCCCCCCGGGGGAACAGTACATTCAAGTAATCTGCAGCCCTTAACATAGTGCTTCAATATGCAGCACCTAAATTTTCGCATATTTATGAGTATTTTGAGTTTGGTAGTTTTTTATTGACCACAATTCCACGACAAGTCACGACTTTCTAAAAGAGCCAATGTATACAATCAATCAGTCAATACAGAGCCATGTCAAATGAATAATAAGTAAGAAATAGCACACTAATTTCTCACAGACAAAAAACACAAACACAAAAATAGGTAGCGTGCAACGGTGGATAAGACTTACATGCATATAGATAATACTCAGAACACTTCAACCACTGTATATGTGGTTGTTGCTAAGTAGGAAGCTGGGGAATGAATACAATACATCAACACAACAATTCAACTATTAAATTAAACATTAGAGCATACTCAGTCATCTGTAGCACATGGGACTTGGTTGTTACGTAACATTTTTGTCAGATACACATTCCAGTAATTCAGTAAATGAGTAGTTAGGGAATAGGGGACGGGGCATGGCCCTTGCTGTTGTCTAGACTGGATAGAGACGTCGAGGGGCCTCAGAGGATGGCGCAGCCATCTGCTGAGGCCCCGAGAGCAGCTTTGTATATAGCTTCTTGGATAGACCATAGCACATCGTGTTATAACAGATAATAGACATTTCCTGCTCAGTATTCTATAAGGCGTCACCACCTTAATTGCTTTTGATCTTATTCATGAACAGACCATACACAGCAATCTCCTGAACATCTGGGGGCACCTTGTTCCATACATATAAAGGGGGCTGGACCGGTACCTGTTGTCCTTAGGCCTTTGTAGCTTAAATAGCATTTTGGTATTGCTACGAAGCACCCTGACAGGAACAATTAGGTTGTCGGTATTCCTGCTGTGCTTCTACATAAGACCAGACATATTGATATTACGCCTCTCACGGAGCCTATTCAAAGATCAGTCAGCATGCAGCGCAGTTCTCGATATCAGGCGGGGATCATGGATGCCTTTGCAGCACCGCAGACAATAATTTTGTGCGGTCTGCATGCCATTGACCAGGCCATCCGGCCCAAAGTCTATGATAAAATCACAGTAGTCAAAACATGGTAAAATCATTTGTTTGTATAGTAGTAGCGAGAGATCAAAGTCCATATATTTTTTCAGCCTTCTGAGGTTTGTCAACTTTGTATCACCAGAGACGTTCACTTTGCTACAATGTGCTTCAAAGGACAAGCCTCTGTCAATATTACCCCTGGGTAGTTAAAGCTAGTAACCACATGTAGGGATTTACCGTTCAGTTTTATACCCAGGGATTCAAAGTCCCTATTGTCATTGTCAGGCTTTGACCACAGGACGTGCATTTTGTCAGAGTTTACCGTGAGTTTATACATTTTACACCATTCGTTGACTCTAACCAAATCATCTTGTATGAGTCTACAAGCAATGGCGGGGTCGCGGTTACTGACTGACATGGCGAGGTCGTCAGCATACATGAAGTATGATGAGCGCTCTCAGCATGATGTAACGCTATTGATATATATTATAAACAGTAGGGGGCCAAGCACGGTTCCCTGGGGTACCCCACAGTGGATATCCCTAGACCCTGACAGCAGACCATTCACCAGTGTACACTGACTACGATTAGTCAGGGTACTCCTGAACCAGCTGACGGAGCAGTCAGAGCAGTCTATTTTACACAACTCTTTAAGCAGGAGGAGGTGGTCGACTGTATCAAAAGCCTTATGGGAAATAAGGGCGGGGTAGGGAAGAGGGAGGCATTCCTACAATTGAGAATGTAGATGTCACATATGGGCACAGTCAATTTCAGACTAACTAACAATATATTCCTCTTACTTCAACACAATACTCCCGTTAACTTAAAAAACGTTTGCCTGTTTTCCTTGATATATAATTTAATACAGTTTGTTCATCCGAACTGAATATCAAAAGAGTATATATGTGGGCTCTTTAAGCTCTTTAAGCCTAACCCTTTAAGGATGGATGTTGCTAAAAGGTGACATTTGTCGGCATGATGCATGATGCCGCGGCTAGTGCATGAGCCAGATCACCAGTGCGGCTTACAGAATCGGTTCAGAGTTGGCTTTGGCTTATACGCGAGTTTCTACTACTGTAGCACCATACTAAAGTAACCATAATTGAATAAATTAGCACATTAAAACACATTGAAACCTTGAAAGGGTCACCGGCTAAGGTGGTGTAATGATGTATCAATATCCAGCAGTGGGTGATCCGCGTGTAGCATGGTACATGGATGTGTTAAGACCCCCTGCACCTGTACAGGGCCCTATTGTGGTATATATAAGGGTTAATGCACTCCGCCCAACCCCTACTTAGGCCACTCAAAGAAAAAGGGTTTCTCATCACCAAGCACTGAGAAATATTACCAGGGCGTTAATTGTTGTCTTTCCTTTTACTAAGGGGCCATGATGTATATGAAAATATATACACTTTTCGTGTACAAATTCCATACTTTAGTAGATAAGAGTTGATTGGTCTACAGAAGCTAGGAAAAGTCTAGCATCATGCCTTCCCTATGGGGTCAAGACACCCCCCAAAGGGTAGCATGATGCACCGATGTATTACTGGCCAGTTACTCTCCTGGGCTGCATTGGTGCATCATGACGACAAATGTCATCTTTAAGTGACATCCATCCTTAAAGGGTTGAAGCCTGTCGGATCAGTACTTAGGTCTGTCGCTGGTGTGGAAATAGGTTGAGCCTTTCACACCTTGAAAGGTGTCCAGAATCAGGGCCTAAGTTCACATCTCATGTTTTCTGGGATAGATGTTATTGCCATTTTTTTAACCCATATGTACGAAAACATGTTTGTTCTTCTTGTAGGGCATTATGGGAAGATTTTAGAGAGTTTGAGTTGAGGAAATTTGATAAAACGCATTAAGTATCCGGAATGAGGGCCTAAATTGACATGAATTTGTGTTTAAGTTACCTGGATTAGTGGAAATACAATTGCTACATCTTTAGGTCACACGTTGTAACTATAAGAATGCCCTTGTTGTGCTGAGGTATCCAAAGATTTCAGACATTTTTAGCTGACGAAATATGATGAAAGTCATTACCGGAAAACCTTGCGTATAAGCCGCAACTAGTTCGCTACTCAGATCGGCAGTGTGGCTTATAGGATCTGTACAGAGTTTGTTTTTTTGTAACAATTTGGTTTTTATTTGACCATAAATTCATTTGTTGCAATTACACTCAGTCCTTCGATGCACAATCGGGTTTTCCAGTTGACAAAAATATACTTTAACAATGTTTAAAGACAAGAGTTCACAACTCGTATCAATATAAAGAATATTGTCCGTGCCTAATACATGAATACATTTGTCATTGTATATTTGATTTAATCTTTTACTGGGTCATCAAACCAAGAGCCATTTTCAGCGAAGCTGATGTTATGAAACCCCCTTATCAATTTTTAAAATAAGGGAAAATCAACCAAAATTGATTGGACAAACTCATGATTTGAAACTATACATTTGTCAAAAAACAATAGATTTGATGCTACAGTGTCGCTTCTATCTTCGATTTACAGTGTTACTTTACAAAGATACCGTATGATACATTCAATATCAATGTTTAATAAAGTCAGGGTGCGGCTTATACCCGAGTTTTTGCTATTATGATACAGTACAAAAGGCAACACAATCCGATGGCCTGTGAGGCTTATAGGATCGGACGAAAGTCAGGGTGCGGCTTATAAGTGAGTAAGGCTATACGCGAGGTTTTACAGTAAGTGTCCAAGGACTGGGCCTCTTACTGTATACCCGAGTCAAAGCCAAGTTCAATTTCAGTCATTTTTATTATAAAAAACATCATGTACAAGTTATGTAGTTTCAATACTGGGCCGACCAACCCCCGCAAGAAAATAAGCATCAGTCCAGAATTTGAATATCAATATTTATTATTTGAAGAGACAATATTCATTATATGAGGAGACAATTAACATGTGTCTCCATGCCTACCGTGTAGCTGGGAACAATTTGTATCTTCACACAAAGTCAATATCTTGTATATTGCTTGCTTCTTGCTTACATAGCTGTGTCAGATTTATTTTCAGACCACATGATGAGAGGGAGGGAGGTGTGAATACATGTACTGCGTTGTTGGCGTGGAGACAAATAAGCTGATTTGACTTATTTGGCCTCGGGCACAAAACTTACATGTATAGGCACAGTAAACCACCTCACCTCATCCTCATCAATTTGTGACTTGGCAAACTTGAAGACCTGTATTTGTGGGCACGAGATGCAGTTGTTGTGTTAGGTGTGTTCAGTGGCGTAGGAAAAGGGGGGGGGGGTAATAAAAACAAGTTATTATAGGAAAACCTAAGGAGCATGGCAGATAAAGAAAAAAAATAAAATAAAAGATGATCTCAATTTTCTAGCCACACCCATGGCAGGCAAATATCAGAGTATAATATGGGCAAGGGCCATTTTAGTGAGGGTGAGGGTATGCTGTACCTTGAATAACAGGCTAGACTATCGCAAATTTGCTTGAGATTCTAGCCATGCTGGATCCTCATGCCAGAGTCTGACAATGTTGGACTCTTGCAAGCTGAAAGAGACTCTCCCCAGAGTCCAGCATTACCAGACTCTGGCATCAGGATCCAGCATGGCCAGACTCTTGAACAATTTTGGGTGAGTCAAGGCTCTAATTATAAATGAAGATCCAGCATAGCCTGACTATAACTAAACGGTTTGTTTGACTTTGGTATGTGAGTGTTATTGGGGACAAAGCCAGCGTCAGGCTGAAGCTGATATGTGCCTGGGTGCAATCTCTATTTATCTCAGATATGAATAGTCTACCCAACCATGAGATTCAAACATCACCTGTCAATCTAGCCCTGGTCATACGGCATTGGACGGTAGATGCAGAGATTGCAAGTTTAAATCCCACCCATTAGCCAAGGATTAGGACCCCATGTCCCATGTCGATTGTAAGAATGGCTTGGCCTCATATCGATTGTCGATTGAGCCAAAAAAAGGTTTGTTTCAGGTCACCCAACCAACCTCTGTGAAAACACGGCCAACCCTACGTTTTTCTGTAATTTTGAATACATTTTTGTACTTTTTACCTTTTCTTGGTCAATTTTAAGGTATGCAGCGAGACTGGCTGGTACATTCATGTTTAAAAAAGATGAAATTGAAAAGAACCGACCTACCGACCGTACATTTTCCTCCCATGTTACTTGAAACAAACCTTCTTATTTTTGGTCTTGTCAAACAAATAGCCATGTTGCCAAGTCAAATTTGGCTATCCGACCCCCTACCCGCCCACCCACCCATCCAATCAACTTTAAATTAGCTCGTCACATGACTCGCTGACACCCCTATGTACACGATGCTGGTCGCCTAGCTGCATGTGTTCACCCCCTCTACCCCCTGTCTGGGTTTAAACCTTTAGGGCACGTGTCGCTAAAAGATGACATGGGTCGGCATGATGCACCAGTGCAGCACCGGCGAGTTACCCTCACCCCTGTAGGATCGCCATGATGCCTGAATGCAGCACTAGCGATTTAATTAGCAGGGATGCATTTATGCATCATGCCGACTAAGAGGATGATGCATTAATGCATCATGTCATCCTTACAGGGTTAAGTTGATTCTAGCTGATCTCTTTAAGCCCCCTGGTGTTAAAGCACCCCTTGAAGCCTCCTTCAGAGACGAGTGCCTCTTGACCACGGTCTACGGAGAATTGAGAGGTGTGAGGTGTAAACCCGTATTAATATACACTACCATGAAGCCCCCCCCCCCCAACACACCCACAGTGCTACCCAATCACATTGAGTGACATGGTCACGTGTCTCGATGACAGCCCTATAGCGATATCTCGGGTCTCTCCGTGTGGGCAGCCATGTTAGTTCTGTGCTCGCAGTTTATCGTGAGACTTAGGCAGTAACAACACTCACACACACCATAGCTTCTGGGAAACAAGCTGCAGTACGAGAGCAGAACCAAGGTCTCACGAGATTGTTGGTGCCAGTGTAAACATTGTGGCCGCGGGAACAAACTCTCTCCAGTTAGAGCGCTATACACAGATACATGTTACTATATATGTTACTCCTATCTCACCTCTGGTTCCTGTATGTCTCACTAGGAGCGGGACCTGTCCTGTGCAGCACCCATGGTGTTGTGGTCTACCAGTCCCCTCCAGCCCCCCTCCAGTTCCTGTGGATATCCAGACACTGGTAGCATCAGTAGCTCATTAGGTGAGTAGATAGTAAGGTGTTGATCAACTGACAATTTGTCGTATTTTATCGTGAGGATACCTTTAGTCTTAGAGATGGTTTGCTGTAGGATGTAGGGATTACAATTAGGGAAATAATCAACTCTAATATATTTTGATTAGCTTTTACAGTACTTTTTACTACGAGGGATGCTAACATAGTTTGGAAAATGACATAGGTAAACTTTGTGGTTGGTATAATAATGTTTTAAATGAATATAAAGTTGACAGCATTGCCTGTGCTTGGTGCAATTAGAGCACCTTTAGGTTATGGTTTTAAAAACAATAAGAATATAAGTCTAGAAACAGAATAGAGTACTAGATCAAGACTAGGGGAAGAGGTTAGTGTAGGTAAGAAGGAGAGTTGAATTAAGTAGAGAGATAGAACAGATAGATAGATGTAGTGATCTCAGTAGAAGTTTGCTGGCAACAGGCACAGACATATCACAGTCGTTGTATAACATCACATGAGACAAATGTGATTTGTTTTCACCTAATCAGTCTCATATCGCAAAAGTAAATTTTCAGTATTATGCTAGATCGATGGAGTTTTAAGCTATAGTAATGCAGAGACTTTTTTGCTTGAAAAGTGTGAAGCGTTTATGGTTCCCCCCTCAAGAGTGGTTCTTTCACCTAGTTTAAGGGGTGCTATAATGCCCTAGCATTGGGTTGAATAAGACTGACGTGGACTGTAACCATGCAAACACCGGAAACAGAAACTCATTTGTTTTTGTTACTCAATTATATTTATATAATACACATTTCCTCGTGTACTTTATTATGTCCATGAAAGGGAGAATCATGATACCCCTGTAACGTGACGTAGCTTTACTCAGATTTCTTCCAAATGAACCAGGATATGTCGACAACAGCATGGGAAGGTCAAGTGTCAATTAACTAGACCATATCTAAACTTTAAACTTTAAATGCACTGAGTTCTTCGTCGCCATGATGCATACCTGCATCATACATGCATCATGCTGACCCTACGGGGTTGATACACTCTTGAATGGCCGACATGATGCAAGAATGTAGCCCTGGTGAGAGGGCAGGGCTGCATCATGACGACAAGGAACTTAATACACTATGCGGCCATTCATGCCCTTAGACGTCATGATGCATGAATGCAGCCCTGGCGAGTAGCTCGCCAGGGCTCCAGCCAAGCATCATGCCGATGCTATGGGGTTGAGACACTCCCAAAGGGTTGTCATGATGCACTTATGCAGTAAGAGTGAGTCAATCATGGCAGCGAATGTCATCACTTTTAAGGTGACCCTGTAGGATCAGCGTGAATGCAGCCCTGGCTAGTTACTCGCCAGGGCTGCATTGATGCATCATGATGACCAAGGGCAAGATGCATTAAGGCATCATGCCGTCCTTAAAGGGTTAAAGAGTTACTAGAGTTATGTGAGAGTGGATTATGAGGTCCCACACCAGGCCCCCAGACGGCAGGGTCCGCGTGGTGACGGTATCAGTGTGACGTCACAGCGTCTTGTGTCAACATGAGACGCTGCTGATACCATCTCTGACCCTGTAAGGGCGGCAGAGGCATTTAAGGTGCTGTGCTCGGTGTCGCTGCGCGAATGCAGCTTTTAAGAGTAAATCACCTGTGCTGCATTCATGCATCATACTGACGCTGTGTGAATGATGCACTCCCATATGGTGCAGCATGATGCATGTATACATGCATGCAGCCTGGATAAGTAGGTTAGCAAAGACTGCCTACATGCATCATGACGACCACAGGGCACGTTACACTCTGCGGCCCTTTGAGGGCTAGCCCCAGGCTACCTTGGTAACAATTTACCAACCTCTAAATCTCATTACATCATGCCGGGTCTGCTCTCGTTCAGTGTATAGGGGGGGGGGAGGATATAGAAGAGGTGAAGGGATAACGCCTGATAAGCCTCACCGCTGAGCAACTGGACAAGTAGCCAGCCCTATAACGAGCTGTAAACAACTGCCATTCTTCCGCCATTTTGGTAGAGATTCCCCCCACAATTGTGGCTCCCTGAGACCAGGGTATGAGTCAAAGACAGCAGTCTCATGAAATGTCACTATAGGGTCGTTTCACAGGGTCAACACATCCTATACCAATTGCTAGGCAACAGCTTGTAATAGGAGGGAAATTTGCAGAAATCAACTTGTCCGTCGCAAATCCACCATTTTGAGATGTAACATTCCTTTAGATATTAAGTAATACTATTGTCAGGCAAAATTCTTGATTGTTCTTTTTTCAAGATTAATGAAGATAAGCCCCTCAGAACAAGTGTACTATCACATTTGCATAATTGCGTCCATCTACTCCATGACTCATGCTGTAGGCCTATTTCCCTGACGTTATCTTTGTTATCAGTTCAGGAACTACCTGTGGCTAATCAAACTCTGGGCTGGATGGCCCTTGTGTATATGATTTGTAAACAAACTGGTGTATCACATCACAGTTCCATCAAGTAGCACAGATAACAGGCCCCAGAGCTGTATAAGAAACACTTCACCCTTTAAATACGGCATAGTGCTTTGATAATCCCGATGATACACTGAAAAAGTAAACTTGTCTCCAGTCTCGTCTAAACCACTGTCATAAAATAAACAAGTCAAAAGTTCAGGTGACTTAGAAGAGTCTGGGGACAAGTTTAATTTTTGAGTGCAAGCTGGGCTGACACATGTTCTCTTGGTATCTTTAGTCCAACATTGGCAACATTGATTAATGTTTGATTAAGGTTGATCAATCAATTGTAAATTTTGATTAAACCAATATGTGTGCCAACTTGGATGCACCTATGAAGTGCTGGCTGGTATTAATCGACAGCAACGCATTTGTAAATTCTGATAACAAATGAACATGGGCTTTGAGATATCATGGCAACCTTAGCGAGCTATACAGTAACAGATGGCCATGTATAAGCAGGTTATCAGATGAAAGGGGTTCCCCATGGTGGAAAACATATCATAAAGTAGTATTATGCTGCAGGGGTAAACCCGAGGTGAAATCCCACATTTGAATTACGTAGTGAGATCCCGTACCAAAGTTAAAGGATCTCCAATCGGGGCAAGTAGTGAGTTATCTCTTGAGAAATCTTGCCGTTACAAAAGAACATTGTGTGAGACAATCATGATCAGTGGAATCCCCTCATCGCAATCAGTCAATCAGTGTAATCAATAGTAAATATTTACTATGCTTAGGCCAAACAAAAAAGAATCAGGGTTATGAGTCTAATTGTAAGGGACTTTTCTCATTTCATGGAGTTGTTATTAAATAGTGTAGCACTGCTATCTGTCTAATCAAACCATTATAAATTTACTTTTGGCCGTACAGAAAATTTCCTACTTCTAATCTATCAAAAGATGACAATTCAGATAGCTGAAGACCATTGGGTACGTCCTATCCTCTATGGTGACACTAGGGACCTTTTTTAAAAAGAAATAAAAAGATTAGATTCGGACCAAAATGATAGGGTCAGTCGGGATACCTGAAAACAATCTTTTTTGTTTGGCCTTAATATTAGCATTAAACTCTTACCTTCCCGTAGGTACCAATGTTATAATCGGTGGCGCAATAACTGTGGAATTTACCTGGGACCTGTGACCGGGTGTTTTACGCAGGTCACCACAAACCACGGTCATTCCCCCACAACAGCACAACATAAACATGTACTTGTACTCTGAACTCTTGTATCATTTACCATGACTATACGGTAAACAAGGGAGGTATATAAAAGCCTATGACTGGTCTAGCTCTCATATCTTGATGTTTTATTCATGAGACTACAATTACCACACCATACAGTAACACGGTAAGTAGTAGATAGACTATGGTTATGAAAGGGTATGTAGAATCAACCACAGGCTGTGTCTCACGACCTTGGGCCAATGTTTATGTCTCTGACTGGGTGCCAGCTCTGACCGGGTGCCAGCTCTGACCGGGTGCCAGCTCTGACCGGCCTGAATAAAATCGGGTTATTTAGGGAAGATGGAGATAGAATTTGGCTGAAAAGGTTAATGGATGTTATAACTCTCTAAACTAGTCATTAGCTGTCCATTTCTATCATCTCTCTCTGTCTCTCTTTGTCTCTCTCTCTCTCCTCTCTCCTCTCTCACTCTATCTCCCTCTGTCTCTCTCTGTCTCTCTCTCTCTCTGTCTCTCTCTGTCTCTCTCTCTCTGTCTCTCTCTCTCTCTTTCTCTCTCTCTCCTCTCTCCTCTCTCACTCTCTCTCTCTGTCTGTCTGTCTGTCTCTCTCTGTCCCTCTCTCTCTCTCTCTCTGTCTCTGCCTCTCTGTCTCTGTCTCTCCCTTTCTCTGTCTCTCTCCGTCTCTCTCCGTCTCTGTCTCTCTGTCTCTCTGTCTCTCTGTCTCTCTGTCTCTGTCTGTCTCTGTCTGTCTCTGTCTGTCTCGCTCTGTCTCGCTCTCTCTCGCTCTCTCTCGCTCTCTCTCTCTCTCTCTCTCTCTCTCTCTCTCTCTCTCTCTCTCTCCCTCTCTCTCTCTCTCCTCTCCTCTCTTTGTCTCTGTCTCTGTCATATCAGTCTCTGTCTGTCTGTATATACCTGTAACTGTAGGGTGTAATACCTGTATTTCACCCTAACCTGTCCCTGTCTACCTTACAGCAGCAGTAGAGAGGAGGGTGTCCCGGGTCTACACGAGGTGCCGCACCTGGTGACGGAGTACAGAGAGCAGCCACACGGCATGATGAGTGCACGCGGGGGAGACACGCGCCGCGACTCGTGGATCACCAAGATACCCAGCCACTGGTAAGTACTACCGTTAAACTAGCCCTTTAATGACAGAATGGTGCCACTATAGTACCAAGATACCCAGCCACTGGTAAGTACTACCGTTAAACTAGCCCTTTAATGACAGAATGGTGCCACTATAGTACCAAGATACCCAGCCACTGGTAAGTACTACCGTTAAACTAGCCCTTTAATGACAGAATGGTGCCACCATAGTACCAAGATACCCAGCCACTGGTAAGTACTACCGTTAAACTAACCCTTTAATGACAGAATGGTGCCACTATAGTACCAAGATACCCAGCCACTGGTAAGTACTACCATTAAACTAACCCTTTAATGACAGAATGGTGCCACCATAGTACCAAGATACCCAGCCACTGGTGAGTGCCGTCATACTAGCCAGTTAATGACAGAATGGTGCCTGAACCCCCAGCCCCCATAGTACCAAGATACGCAGCTACTGATAAGGAACCTTATCAAATTCTTTTCACCACACTTGGCTGAGCGAACAAAAGAAATGGCCTGACTGTATTTTACATATATGGCTGTCCACTGAGCACACTCCCCTACTTTGGGTGTAAGTCAGATGATACGCGTAGATAGCTGTTATAAGCCTTGGACAATGGTAATTATCCGCGGCTGACACCTTGGACAATTACCCTGTCCTTGGCTTATATCACTCATACAGCAAGTCACTTGTATCATATCTACCACATAACCTGCGGTCATTAAAGCTTTAATGGGCTGCATAGTGCTTAACCCTTTAATGACGGACGTCACTAAAAGATGACATTTGTCATCATGAAGCACCAATGCAACCCCGGCGAGTAACTCGCCGGTGCTACATTGATACATCATGCCGACCCTTTGGGAGTGTCTCAAGCCTGGAGGGTCGGCATGATGCTTGAATGCAGCCTTGGCGAGTTACTCACCAGGGCTGTATTCATGCATCATGACGGCAAAGGGCATGATGCAATAAGGTATCATGCTGTCCTCAAAGGATTAATCTCTTGTTGATCACCAAGATACCCAGCTACTGGTCAGTAGCTATACATTAAAGATTGACCGTCATGGTTGAAGTGAGGCCAAAAGCACTTTTGGATATAGTTCAGTTTTCATTCACAAGAGGGCTCTTAAGGGCTGGGAGCTCAGCTCTTACAGGCACAAGATAGGGTGAATATGTTGTAGCTGGACAATGCTATGGTCCCCTGTCCAAACACTGCTGCCCTCTGGTGGAACTGTTATTTTAGTCCATGTATGGAAAATGCAGAACTTATTCCCTGACGGCCCAGCTTTAAAACCCTTTAACCCTTGTGCATCATGCAGACCTGTCAGGAGTGCGTAAACCCTGTAGAGTCGGCATGGTGTCTGATTAGAGCAAGCTACTCTCTGGGGTTAGGAAAAAGGACATAATGCATGAGCTCACTCCACGGTACTTAACGATTTAATAGCTGGATAGTTAAACAGCGTCATTTATAAATGTCCCTTAAATGATAACCCTTGGAGGACAGTATAAGGATTTGATAACTACAGGATCATCAAGTTACCCAGCCACGCATAGGTAGACCGCACAGAGAAGCTTAAAGCCCCGGCCCTTAGTCTGTAGTGGCTATTCCATGTTAGTCATAGGGACATTGGTCAGGCATGATCAAGTGTTACTGAGGCAAAACAAAATATGATTATTGCCTTACTCAAAAGGACTTAACCTAAAACTCATTGATATGGAGAAGAATCAGGTGAGTTGGCCAGTGCTGACCAACCTGAAAATATTAACTGCCCTATGTTGTATAGGGAGCCAAAAAATTACTAACTTGGTTAGGCTCTATAGTGACTGAGAGATTGGTTGTATAGGGAGCCAAAGAATATCGGTGTTCTCGAGCTTAAACGTTTACTAATGGCACATTGCTTTAATCATTTATGTTTCACCAGTGAATATCTGTTAGGCGAAAAAAAAGTTTTGTTTCAGGTAACATGGGAAGAGTCTCTAGGGTCGGTAGGTCGGATATTTATTTTTTTTTACTTTTTTTTTTTTTTTTACTTTCCCTCTAAAATTGACCCAAAAAAGTGTAAAGATGGGGACGTTTTTTTCCAAAATTTTGTAAAGCTAAATTTGACCCCAAAAAGTATCAAAATATAAAAATGTCTCCAAAATTGCATAGAAAAACGTAGGGTCGGCCCTATTAAGATAGGGTCGGTCGGGTGACCTGAAACAAACTTCTTTTTTTTTGGGGGGGGGGGGGCTATATGGAGTCGGCCTGTGTTAGTTGCGGCCCTTGGTACCTGGGAAAGGGGCAGTACGATGCGGTCACCCTTTTTTTCAAAATACCATTTTTTCACCAGGAAACATCTTTCCACAGTCATATCATTGAAAATGTAAGTACATGTCATGTTCAAGCACATAGGAATTCCTTTAGTAGTTCGCAAATCATGGCATGAAATTAGGTTTTCTAAACATGAAGAAACGTCCCTCCTCTCTACCTACATACTTCCTGAATGGCTGACACTTCATGGTGGTAGATAGAATATCCTACAGAACAAATATTGATACATTAGTCCACTCAAAGAATGGTTTCTGATCATAGGAACACTTTTATTTGCTTTTTATCGTTTTGCTTTTTACCTTTCAATGTACAACATGACAGAATTTTACAAATATTGGCATATGTGGCATCAAGTTAAAGCTTCAACTACAAATGGTGCAGTAGAACAGATATAACTCAACCTTTCCCAACTTCTCAAAATCAATAAACTCATAACAACCAAAATGAGAGTTTTATAGCAAAATAAATATACATTTATTATCCTATACATTTAAGCATGCAAGTTAAGGCAAGAAAAAGCAACTCCCTCTCCATTATATTATCGTATTTGGTGATGAGAAATACCATTGTTAGGGCCTAATATAAGAACTATCAGCCGATCATCAAACACAGTAAAAACAGCACTTGTGTTTCAAATTAAATACGCTATCAACCATACCCTCATGAACGTTTTTTATCGTTGTCCACATCATGCTAAGGCCAAAAAAAAAAGGTTTGTTTCCAGTCACCCGACCGGGTCTACCAAGGCAGAAATGGCGATTTTTTTTTTTTTTTTTTTTTTTTTAAGCCATATTTCAGTCTGTAAATCGACAATTATTAACGATTTTAGAGTGAAAAGTCAATTTTCCCCCAAAAATAGATAACCGGAATATCAGACAATGGTGGACCCAGAGGGGAAATTTTTCGGGGTCTGGGCACCACCCCTGCTGGATTAAAAAATAAAAAAATTCTAATCAAATACTCAGGAATTCACAGTAATCACAGGTATTCAGGGGAAAAAGCCAAAAAAAAAAAAAAAAAAAAAAAAAATCCGACCGGCCGGGTCATGTCTCCAGGACCATGTTACTGGAAACACACCTTTTTTTTTTTGGCCTAAGCACGGTGTGCACTTGGAACATAACGCAGAATATATCTGTAAATATTCTCATTGATAATGTCTCTCTACATATATTCTCTACACTGATAATCTAAATGCTCCGCGCCTTTTTTTGGCCTTAGTAGGGGTATCTACTGTAAGGGGCAGCTACCAGAGGATACCAATACATTCATCTTTATCATCCTGGAAATATAAAAAGTGTGATCAGTTGAAAATCAAATTCAATGATGAAAATCTTTCCTTATGTCAGTGCGCCACTTTAAGTAAACTACGTTTCTGTGGTCGTGGCATTACCTGGTGAGATACTTTAAGGCTACTGCAGACGGGCCCGACCCAATCGGCAGACTCAATTGACCGATTAAATTGGGCAATACCAAACATTTGGATCGTCCGGACTCAATTGAGAGGACATCAGGAGGCTCTTTCAGAACAAACTCGTCAGGCGTCATATTCCGATTTTCGTCAATATTGCAATATTTGCAATTGACAATGGTATTTACATAAATTTTCTGTAGATTGTATAGGAAATATTGTGAAAGAATTTTTACTAGTGGTCGTCAAACAGGTTTTGTCACGTCACCAGTCTCCTTTGACCACGTCAGTTGTTCTGAATGAGCCTTCTGATGACACACAGATATGTTCCCTGGTTACCGATTGGACCCATTTACAGTGGCCTTCAAAGTGTCCTGATTCAGGGACTCAAAGAACCAGGCCAACTTAAATCCTGGTATCCAGCATAGGCTTAAGTACGCATTATAGAGACTTGAATCCGGTCCCAGCATGGTAAACTACACCATCCATGTAACGAAAACGCCGAGAAAGGGGTGCACGTCCGTGAAAATCATAAATAGGGGTGTTTTTTCAACCCAAAGTCAGAGAAATATAGAAAAGGGGGGGGGGGAATAAAGATCACCTCCATGAAAATAAGAAAAGGGGGCAAGATTCTGGGCTCTCTATTTTCTGTGCAAGGCCTTCTAACACATACATGTATCTATGAGGTAATCTCGGCGACATGTGCATTTGCTTCACACAAAATGGGAGTATTCTCTGATGGAGAGACAAAAGGGGGTGTTTATGGGCTAAATATGGCTGAAAAAAGTCAGCGTTTTAAAAAAAGGGGGTGCTTTTAGGGGCGAAAAAGTCAGTGTTTTTAACCTGATAGGGGGGTATTTTACACCCAAAAGTCGGTGTAAACGGGGTATATTCAAAAACCCATAACACGGATGGTGTTATTTAGGTAGTAGAGTGCAGGGACCGGGACTTGAATAGCCCGGTGGTGTACATTTCACCCTATTCACTACCCCAGCTATATATGTGCCACCCAGAACAAGGCGTACCCTGTGTGACGGTTTTATTGATGTGGTCAAGTCATGTTGTGTATTTAGAAATTTAATCAGATTACTGATAACCTATATCAGACATGAACTTAGTGTCAGGAAAGGGTCAACCACCGTATGGTCACCCTTTAACCATTTGATACCTTAAAGGTTAAGCGCCCCTATAAATAGGGCTGAGTACCTGTCCCAACTGTTACTGGACATGCAGTAAGATCTCCGGGTTTAAGGACAGCATAGTGCATGAATGCATCATTCCCTTGGTCGTCATGATGCATGAATGCAGCCCTGGCCAGTTTTTTCATTACAGCTGCATATGTGCATCATGCACTCGTTAGTCGCCAGGGCTGCATTGGTGCATGGTGACGACAAATGTCGCCTTTTCTGAATGTCTCAATAGTTAATGTTCATTAAATGTCATGATACACCAACTCTGGCGACAGGCGACCTTCCAATACTACACTTTACTTACACTGGTCAATCACGATGAATCTTAGTGAGTGTATCAAAATGTAGGGTCGTTATGATGCATAGATGCAGCCCTGGCAAGTTACTCACCAGGGCTGCATTCATGCATCATGGCGACAAAGGGTATTAAAACCTGTTGCGGCCATTGAAGGTTTACCTGCTTCACTTTGTAAAAAAACAACTACACTTTGAAAAAAACAAATTCACTTTGAAAAAAAACTTCACTTTGAAAACAACAACTTCACTTTGAAAAAAAACTTCACTTTGAAAACAACAACTTCACTTTGAAAAAAACAACTTCACTTTGAAAAAAAAACTTCACTTTGAAAAAGAAAATTTCACTTTCAAATATTTTTGTTACGTGACCCTCCTGGGCCACCATACGTATCAGTTGCACTCAGTAAGCTGCAGGATGAGCCCCGACTTATCTCCCTCCCCTATCATCTAGTTCAGCTTTCTGCCACTACCATCAAGGGGCGCCACAGTCCTAGCTTTCAGCGGTTGAGTCTATCCGTAATCTGGCTAAATGGGGCAACTATTTACCGCGACAGTTTCTATTGAAAAAGGTTAGAACCATGATTGTATCCTTCAAGATCTATATAACTACAAAAACAACAACCCTAAGGATACTGTCCCTACGCAGTATTACTATGAAAGGCAAAAAAAAAGTTTTAGAAATATTATTTATTTTCAACGATATAAGCGGCCTCCATTTAGCCAGATTACGGATAGCATCTTCGCTTTCACCATCTTTCAGCCTCTTAGGGCGGTATACATGTATTATTTTACCACGCCATGTCCATTGCCCTCATGATGCATGAATGGGTAACTCATCAATGCTGCATTCATGTATCATGCTGACCCTACTGGGTTGATACACTCTCAACCAAGATCACATGATGCGTGGGTGCAGTCGGTGAGTACTGTGCTGACGAAAACTGTTGCTTCAATACAACACGTATGCTCTCCTTAAAGGGTTAAGAACTACCATCCTGGCCATTATGAGGACACATCTTGCCCCAAGACGACCTGCTGTCCGTGCAGGGTTAATCCCAGTATTATTCCGCCCATTAGCGGCATTAGCATCCTGTACAAACACCAAGATCTACCTGCAGATAACCCACTGTGGTCGGGTGTCCGGTATACAAGGGGGTTAACTCTTTACAGACCGCAGAGTGTATTAATACATTAAGGACGGATGTCGCTAAAAGATGACATTTGTTGTCATAATGCACCATTGCAGCCCCGGCGAGTAACTCGCCGGTGCTACATTGGTACATCATGCCGACCCTTCGAAAGTGTCTCAACCCCATAGGGTCGGCATGATGCTTGAATGCAGCACTGGCGAGTTACTCGCCAGGGCTGCATTCATGCATCATGACGACCAAGGGCATGATGCATTAAGGTATCATGCCATCCTTAAAGGGTTAATGCATTAAAGCCATTTGGTCGTCATGATGCTTGAATGCAGTCACTCCCCAGTGCTGCAGTGATGCACAATGACGACCCTTTGTAGTTGATGCACTCCTGGCTGGTCGTCATGATGCAAGAATGCAATCGTTGCGAGTCTACCAGCTGCATTCATCTATCATGACGACGAAGGACATTAGCCATTAAAAGCACATTAAGGCAGATCGATACCATTGAAAACGGGACCACTGCGCATGTTTCCGCGCATCTACCTTAAGTATGTCAGAATGACATCATATTTGGTGAGTGTTTGGTCATATATACCCTCATCACCCATGTCATTTTTCGGACAATTCTGATCAAAGTTGAGCATTTTATCAGACATTATATTTTGTATAATAATTAAAGTGTTATTTTTGCATTTCTGACATTACACATCAAAGCTCTATGCGGCCCTTAACTCTTTCAGGATGGCATGTCATAAAAATGGCATTTGTCATTTGTCATGCAAAAATGAAACTGGCCAATGCTGCATTGGTGAACCGATCCTTGCCTGCATTTGTGCGTTATGATGACACATGACAATTCTTTTAGCGGCATGCCATCCTTAAAGGGTTACAGTGTTGACAATGGGAGGGGTATAGGTACACTGATATTCCTAGGCTCCCTATACGCCCAACCTCTCAGTCACTAGTGCCTAACCCAGTTAGTCATTTTTTGGCTCCCTGTACGACCAACCTAGATTAGTTATAATTGTCAGGTTGGTCACTACTGACCAACCCACCTTACTCTTTTTAGTTCCAGGGGGAGCCACTGAGTGGTCAACACAGGTGGCCCCAACTAGTGGTATACAAATACAACACACCAATGATGGATAGCCACTACTGACTGACTCCTTGGTCACCTTTGAATATAACTTTGCCATTGTGACTAACACCCATATGACCAACCTGGGTTAGTCTGTACTGACTAACCCTTTCAACCTATATATTTTCAATGTACACAGGGTGCAGGGTGACCATCTCCCTCTGAGGTCTGAGTGGCGCACCTACCGGGCCCTCCTGTAACCCTTTAATAGCATAATGCCTTAATGCATCATCTCCTTGGTTGTCATGGTTTATGGATGAAGTCCTGGTGAGTAACTCGCCAGGGCTGCATTCAAGCATCATGCTGACCCTAGGGGGGTTGATACACTCCCGAATTGTCGGCATGATGTATCAATGTAGCACCAGTGAGTTACGGGGTTGCATTGGTTCATCATGACGACAAATGTCATATTTTAAGGACATCCCTCCTTAAAGGGTTAGGCACTTATCTACCATCTACGTATACAGATGAAGACTAGGGTAGGACTAACCTGGTTCCACTGGCCCATAACAAAGTTATGGACCAGGTATAGGTGGATTGACCCGACCTTGAGCCGTGAGCTGGTTCCTGCAGCTGGCTCTGTTTGCGAGTGCACTGGTGGGCCTCCACTTGACAGGATTTCGAATGTATGAGAGTTGAATTGCCCTTACATCATCTGTCAAAAGTAGTGTAGTGGTTAGCACATTGGTCTCAGGATATTGGGCTGTCAGGTTCGAATCCCTATCCAAACTACATGGTTTGTATGTACAGAATTATTTTTAGAAATTCTCTCGAGGCCATATCATTACTTCAGGGTTTAGTTTATTGAATTCTACATAATTTGCTCCTTTCGTATTAACAAACCAATTGAAGGTGAATTCATGGGCTAAATCATTTAATTCAAAATGTTTCCATTTGTAATGTAAAATATGGAGGACCTAGCACTGACATATATTAGTAAATTGTGTTATTTTTAAGTTTTTAACTACGACATTAAAATCATTTATGCAAAATACTAGCTATAAAGGAGTTAGTACTCAGTGCTAATTCTGAATAAATAATGACAACAGAATACACATTTCAATGTCGATTTCACCATTTATTGCGATAATATTGCATCAGGATTAGTGACTCTCACACTCTCTCTCTCTCTCTCTCTCTCGCTCTCTCTCTCTCTCTCTATATATATATATATATAACATATATTGTAAAATGTTCATTTATGCACTTATGTTGTCAATTTCAAGTTAGATGATACATCTTTGTTATATACCATTGTGACCACAATTTTCTTATTTTTCGAGATTTTTTATAAGAGGTTCTGGAATGTCATTGAAACAATTATGTTCAATGGAGCAGAGGTATACATATTTATAATTACATATTTGGAATTGGATCCCTCTGTAAGTAATTACTTCTTTCAATGGTATTTCAAATATTAATCTCTACACATACTTCCAAAGGCCATTAATATATATATATATACATTATTTTCCGTATTTATCAAGTTATATATGTATACTTAATATATATGTTTATTTATATATCTATATATATAACTCATTGAGACAACACATTTTTATTCATATCAGCATTAGAACAATGACAATGACAATTATTAAAGTGTGTACATGTAAGTTACTTGAAGTTTCCCCACAATACAAACATAGAATATCAACATCAAAGGATGCAAATTCCATTTCCCTTGTCACAATAGTGTAGAGCTATTAAACGTTTCCAAATTATACAACTATATAGACCTATGTTATTAAAATTAAAGGATACAAATTATATTCATTTTCCCATCCGTTATATAACATTCATGTAGTTTCCAAATTATATAGACCTATAGATATTAAATAGTATTAATTACACAGCCCTTTTCACATCACATGTTTAATATATCCAAGAAAAAGACTTCTTGAAAGAAATCACGGGATATGTAAATACATATTCCTTATTACCCTATGATATGTATACAGGTAGATACATCCCAACTACGTCAACAATACATATTACATATTCCTTCTCACAATGTAGCATAGATCCAATAACAGATTTTGTTGTATAAATTGAAGCCACGTGACAGCATATATATTATGGCTATAAACTTCTGCTGCTCATCAGGAATCTGAAAAATAAAATGTTTACTGGGTTCAGCAATCTAACTATTCAAAAATAAACACACATAGCTGAGACTGTCTATCTTCGATAAAGGACAGCCATTCACATGTATTGTTTTACCTCATTAACATTCAATAATGTCTAACTCCCTTATCATGTATAATTATATCATAAGTCCACCGTTTGACAAATCAACATCTTATTAACCTATGATATTGCCTATAAAAGTCGACAGCAATTACAAAGTCGCCTTTAATAGTGTATGCCCTTTACTGGGCAATCATGTTATATAGCCGGACCAAATTCTCAAGCACATCAGGCAGTTCATGCTACATGTATAATGATAGGTCCTTAGTAAAGCTAGTGCTAGCACTCAGTCTGACAGCCCATGTCCGCGGCTGGGGTAATAGAATATATCGATTTTATATTGCATAAGTAAATTGGGCTTACAGGAATCTTACTTACTAGATTGAGCACGTCGTCCACCTTGAAACCCTTCCATTGTAAAGGTGTATATGCTGTACATAGCCTCAAAAATGGATAATTATAGTCACTTCATTGTTTTCACGACCTTGCCATGTTGATTGTCCCAGTGGCAGTGCAGCACTCTCGTGTGTGTATCCGCAGTGAAGGCATTCTTTTTTTGACAACAAATCAGGGCGACATACTTCTAGGTATGTTATGTCACAGTATAATATATTTTATTCATATATCAGTCTGGAAATTTTGATACACATCAATCTAGCCTAGATCTATTCGATCTCTAACGACCCCCGATTGATCTAAGCAGGGATTCACTTATACCGGGCCCATGTAGCGGGAACGCAGTGGGAGTGCAGTGGGGTCGGGTTCCAGGCTAGGGTAGGACGGGCACAGACGTAGGTGTCACCGAGATACCAGTCTTGCTGACTGAGATACTTGTGGGGTTAGAGTTATTGATACCATACTTAGGGAGTGGTCATTTTTAACGACAAGGACGGGAGGGGGGGGGGGGCTAAAATAAAAGAGATGGGCCGTGATCACTTTTAAACTGCTCGGGGGCGGGGGAGGGGGGGTAGAAATTTGCACCCCTCTGACAGCGGGGACAGAATAAATTACCGCGTGCTCACATAGAAATCAACTTGCACCCCCCCATCACTCAAAAAGTAAACTTGTCTCCAGACTCTTCAAAGTGACGGTCATAAAATAAACGAGTCAATAACTCGTCTAAGGGACAAGGAAGCGAGTCTTCTAGCTGGAGATAGAAGACCCACTTGGCATGTGCCAGTCCAAAACCCGGCATCTGCCAGCTCCAGATTCTATCTGTGGGATGGTAACCTGATAAGTTAGACATTTTTTGACTCGTTTATTTTATGACAGTTACTTCGACGAGTCTGGAGACAAGTTTATGTTTTCAGTGTACCCAGTAGTTACAAGATAACCTCTCCCTTATAGTAGCGCTTCTACTCCTCTGCCAACCCCCTCCCCCCAAACTACCCATAGATAAGATTAAATTCAGATTAAATGTTTGATGTTTACCAACCTTGCCCAGCGAAGCACACAAAGCCAGCTTTGTTTTGTTCTGATGCGAAATCAACTATTTATTTCATGGTGAATGCGATCTATCAAGGTTAAACCTATGGGAGTGCCGTATGTCGGTAAAGCCTGCAATAAAACTCGGCTGTATTTCACGCTCTTCCCGTATTTCATGCTCCCGAGGGTCACGTGACCTGTGTGGAATTCAACATGGCGGCCGATGGAAGTAAATCAACACTGCGGAAGTAAACAAACATCGTGGAAGTAAACAAACATGGTTGTTTGCCAACTATTTACTGTAAATACCCTGAAATAAACACAGAGCGTCACTTAAAAATGCCTTCTTCAGTGGTTATTGCCCTTGTGGTAGTTGGGCCGTATTGCACAAGGCCTACGGCCAGCGTGCAATACGGCCCAACCACCACTCATGCAATAACCACTGACTCAGTTACTTAAGCGTGCAGCTCTGTCTATATTTTACTTCTTTGAAAATAATCAACTGTTTGCGTTATTATAAAGTAAAAAAATTCCTGGGTATTCTGAGCATAGATAAGAAATACATAAATGCATCAAAACACTATAGGACGTTTATTTTATGGGTTAACACGTATTAGGACCCTTTGCACTAGCCAGGACATCGCAGCCAGCTTTTGTTAGAACATCCCTCCCCCCAGAAAATAAATATCATCTAAAACACTTAGCAAAATAGCATAATTATGATAGAAGGAGCCCAAAAAACCATTTTCTACGCCGTTCAAATGTACACAAACCACCATTTTTGACGACCTCACAGGGCCGTGAGATACGGCCAGGGGTTATTTCACAGGGGGGGGGGGTAAAATACGGCCTTCTTTGGTTAAATCGATGAGACAGCCGTATTTCATGAAACAAATGTTAAAATCCCATCTCTGGCAAAGGTGCTACACTTCCTTCACAACTCATTATTTTAAAGTGAGTACATCCGAAAATAGCATATTGCAAATCCTTTCGCACCCAATTACAAAATTGTAATTAGAGGAGATCAATTATAATCGAGTTCAGTGAGGGTTCAGGAAGTTGCGCCATGAAATTAACTTTGATGACAATACGTGGAATTCTATCAAGGCAACAATTAGATACTAATTTAATACCAAACTTTATGTATATTTATCCTTCAGCCTGAAACCCTGCTCGAAAGGATATCGAAAGTAATGTAGTTCAGAAGGATTCAAAAGTTCAAGAAGTCGTACCACAGGCTTAACCTTGAGGATTATATCAAATATTCTTACAAGTGTAATCAGACGGAATGTTAGGGTCTTTAGACCTCTCTTTTTAGAATGTCCGAGTCTACATATATAGGCTTTGGCCTGAGTTGGCCGATGTTGTCTTGGGAAATTAACTTAAGCAGTTAAGTGATAACAATCCCTTGCAGCCTGGATGAAGATGAGCAGATTTAGTACAGAGATAGGGGGCTGCTGGTCAGTGAGTGTCTCCCCTGGTCGACCCCCCCCCCCCCTGAATGCCTGAATGTATACATAAGCTTGTATCACTTTGACTTGAGTTGGCCGATGTTGTGTTTGGAAATTAACTTAAGTAGTTGAGTGATAACAGTCCTTTACAGCCTGGATGAGGATGAGCAGATTTACTACAGAGATAGAGGAGTCATTGTCAGGGATTGTCTCCCCACTCTCCCAGCACAGGCTCAGGTAAAACTCTTCCCAATGTCTCGGACTACGAGACATCTTCTTTCGGAGGAAAACGGTACTACTTATCTACGCAAGTGTGCCTACCCAAAAAGAAGTTCCTGACAAAATGTTCAATTTCCACCATAAAAAACATGACCAATACTTCTGTTATTTCAAAGAAAATCTGCTGGGAGATTGTGTCTCCCCTAGTGCCCCCCCCTAAACACAGGCCTATTGTCAGGTTGTTATTCCCCCTTTGTTATATTAATCCCTGAGTACTGCCACCCACCCTGGCGTGTGATTCTGTCATTGTGAGGGGATTACCTGATTATCTACATACAGAGACACAACCTGCTGTCTGTGTGTCTGAGGTACAGCTAAACCCTGCTTACAACCTGGGTGTGCAGAGCCTGGCAACTGGTCCCGGGGGGGGGGGGGCACTCCCTATTTTTTCTATAGTAGCTATGTGTGAACATCACCTCGAATTTGGTACCCTTATCACGGGTAACAAATCAACAATATAGGACCCTTTTCACGGAAAATTGAGCTCAAAACTTACCCTAATCAAGAGAGAGTAGGAAAAATATACCCTTTAATACATGTATCAAGGATGGGCGAGAAATATCATATAAAATACCCACAAAAGGTGGCCCTAATATTTCTAATTTCAAGACAGAAATTGAATAAGATTTAAACCTGTACGTCATTCTAATCATAAGGCCTTAAAATATACCCCTTTTCCTCCAAAATTACCTAAAAAGCACCCCTTTTCAAGGACCCTCGCGGGTCCGTGCCTATGGTCCAAAGACATACCCTTTCCCTTGGAATAATGTTTACACATAGTAAGCAAAACTGAGGGAGTGCCCCCCCCCGGGCAACTGGTTAACCCTTTAAGGGCGGCATGATACCTTAATACATCCTGCCCTCGGTCGTCATGATGTATGAATGCAGCCCTGGCGAGTACCTCGCCAGGGTTGCATTCAAGCATCATGATGACCTTGCAGGGGTTGAGACACTCCCGACGGCTGCATCGGTACATCATACCAACTAATGGCATCGTGTATCGACGTGCGTCCTTAACAGCCTAACCATGTACTGTAAATATCTGCGTAGAAGCTGTGGCCAGTACACGAGTCAGATCGCCAGTGCGGCTTATAGGATCGGCCAAGGGTTGTGGTGCGGCTTATACACGAGTTCTTGCTACTGTGGTACAGTACTAAAGTCACCATAACCAGATTGCCAGTATGGCTTATGGGATGGGGTAACATGTGAGTGAGGCTTTCCCAGTGGGCACAGCACCACCTACTAAACGTCTAGTAGCCATCTCCCTGCAACGAGTGCACCGTTTACTAGCTGGCTAATTTTGTGGCTAATGCAACTCCTTGCAGCGCTTACTAGTTGGGTTTTTGCAGCCCTGCAAAATAAGCCCTTAGTAGTAGATGCGTATGCAGTGTTAATTAGTCACTGCAAGTGCAGCTACTATTGAGAACTGTGAATGCAGCACCTACTAGTCTGTGCTGGTCAGGGGCTTGTCCACGTGCATCCCCGTCCCCTACCCACACACACACCCTGCATAGCAGTAGGCTGTGTCTCACGACCTTGGGACAATGTTTTTGTCTCTGACCGGGTGCCGTCTCTGACCAGGTGCCGTCTCTGACCGGGTGCCGTCTCTGACCGGCTTGGCTTGATAAGGTCAAAATACTAGCAGCAGGAGGCTAATTATAATTATAACTATGATTATATAACAACCGCCATAACGTTTTTCCAAATCCTTATATACATGAGTATAATTCTTTTTTAAACACCTTTTTCTGACACCTGGTCAGAGACGGCAGCCGGTCAGAGACGGCAGCCGGTCAGAGACGGCAGCCGGTCAGAGACGGCAGCCGGTCAGAGATGGCACCCGATCAGAGACAAAAACATTGTCCCAAGGTCGTGAGACACAGCCAGTAGCCATCTACCAATGCCATATGGTATACAGGCAGGGAGCTCCTAGCCCATCTCAATATACTCTTTGTGCAGTGTCAAGTCGTGTCCTAGAACAGGGCCTGTGCAGGGGTCCACGTGCCCCCCCCCCTCCCCCTACCCAATCCCACCCCTCCCCCTCGGCAGTATCCAAAGAGATCCACAGTATACATGAAGCTCATCATAGTTCATCTCAAAATACCCGCTGCACTGAAAAAGTAGACTTGTCTCCAGACTCGTCAAGGTGACTATCATAAAATAAACGAGTCAAAAGTTGTCTAACCTAACAGGTTACCATCCCACAAATAGAATCTGGAGCTGGCAAATGTCGTGTTTTGGGCTGGAACATGCCAAGTGGGTCTTCTATCTCCAGCTAGAAGACCCACTTCCTTGTCACTTTGATAAGATCTTGACTCGTTTATTTTATGACCGTCATTTGGAAGAGTCTGGAGACAAGTTTATTTTTTGAGTGTGTGCACGGTGTAATCCGGTTTGGGGTTACGCTTGTCCATGTGCACCCCACCCCCCTTTCATACACACCAAACTATTATAGGGAGCTTATACCAGTTCTTAATACCCTCTGTACATTGTGTTATCGTGTTTGGGGTTACCAGAGCCCCATGTCCCAAAACAGGGCTGGTCACAGGGTTGTCCACGTGCCCCCCCCCCCACTTACAAAACTCCCCATCCCCCCCCCCAACACACACACGCGTTCCCTACATGGCAGTAGCCATCACCAGACAGCGGCAGAGAGGAGCAGTCCCGGCTGGAGACTTGAGTTCACTTTGAACATTAGGAGACACCTACGTATACATCCTAGTGCAGGCAGCTGTATTACAGACACTCACACAAACCACACAACAGTACACAGCTGGACGTAGAGATGCCGGGCCGCGTTACAATACCAAGACGTAAAAGGCTGCTTTCAGCCAAGGAACGGTAGATAAACACTTTGTTTTAAATGTATATTTCATCACTTTGATTTGTATACAATGCGACATGAAACTTGTACAAGCAATCAAAGATAGGTTTGAAAATATCGCTTAAACTTTAATATAAAACCCATATAAAAAACACAGGGCTACGTTTGTGCATCATGTCGAACCTATGGATGTGATCCTCTACCCAGGGTCTGCGCTATTGCAAGGCCGGCGAGCTGTTGTTACTATGCCATAATGGGGTAATTATAACGGGACAATGGTGATGTCGGTAAAAGTCTGCTGATTCGAGGCAGAGTAGTTATAGTTTAAGTCCCGTTGACTGCGTCTCCCGTCTCAGGCTTTGGTTCCTACACATTTGATCTCTGATATATAATAGTGACGAACCTAGTAGGTAATTTTCTTGGCTCCCTACACGACCGACCGATATTCCCATGACTAACCTGGGGTTGCTACTACAGACTATAAGGCGCGGAGCATTCAGATTATCAGTGTAGAGAATATATGTAGAGAGACATTATCAATGATAATATTTACAGATATATTCTGCGTTATGTTCCAAGTACACACCATGCTTAGTATGATGTGGACAACGATAAAAAAATGTTCATGAGAGTATGGTTGATAGCGTATTTAATTTGAAACACAAGTGCTGTTTTTACTGTGTTTGATGATCGGCTGATAGTTCTTATATTAGGCCCTAACAATGGTATTTCTCATCATCAAGTACGATAATATAATGGAGAGGGAGTTGCTTTTTCTTGCCTTAACTTGCATGCTAAAATGTATAGGATAATAAATGTATATTTATTTTGTTATAAAACTCTCATTTTGTTCTGAGTTTATTGATTTTGAGAAGTTGGGAAAGGTTGAGTTATATCTGCTCTACTGCACCATTTGTAGTTGAAGCTTGAACTTGATGCCACATATGCCAATATTTGTCAAATTCTGTCATGTTGTACATTGAAAGGTAAAAAACAAAACCTAAAAAGTAAATAAAAGTTTTCCTATGATGCTCGCGGTGATAAGAAACCATTTTTGAGTGGACTAACGTATCAATATTTGTTCTGTAGGATATTCTACCTACCACCATGAAGTATCAGCCATTCAGGAAGTATGTAGGTAGAGAGGAGGGACGTTTCTTCATGTTTAGAAAACTTATTTCATGCCATGACTTGCGAACTACTAAAGGAATTCTTGTGTACTTGAACGAAACATGTACTTACATTTTCAATGATATGACTGTGGATAGATGTTTCCTGGTGAAAAAATGGTATTTTGAAAAAAAAAGGTGACCGCATTGTACTGCCCCTTTCCCAGGTACCAAGAGCCGCAACGAACACAGGCCGACTCCCTATAGCCCCCCGTCCCCCCCTCTCCCCCCCCCCAAAAAAAAAGAAGGTTTGTTTCAGGTCACCCGACCGACCCTATCAAAACAGGGCCGACACTGCTTTTTTATGCAGTTTTGAAGACATTTTTATATTTTCACTTTTTTTTGGCCAATTATAGGTTTACAAGAACTTTGAAAAGATCTTCCCATTTTTACACTTTTTTTGTTTAATATGAAGGTATTGTAGAGGGCTGCACAAAAAAAAGAAGCAAAAAAAAAAATCCGACCTACCGACCCTAGACTTTCTGCCAATGTTACCTGAAACAAACTTTTGAAAATTGGCCCAGGCCTCCTTAGCCTCCTATTAATAGAAGAAGGGTGCGTCACTCCAGGCCCTACACTGGCGGCCTGTGCCTGCTTCTCTGTACTCCTTGGCTCCCCTCCTGTGCTATGGCTATAGAGGGAAGTCCCGCAGCAAGGTTGGTGCACAGCAGAGGGGGGATCTTTCTAAAAGGGGCTGTACTATTAGTTTAAAAATGATTTGCAAATTCTGGATACCAAAAAATACTTTTTTATGCCTAATAAAAAATATGTGACATTTCAATACGTTTAAATACATGTATTTTTTATCAGAATGTGATGCTCAAAGCAGAGGGGGGACTTCTAGTGACGGACCCTTTTTTTTTCTATTACCCAACCAACCACCAAGACTGCCTAGAAATGTAGGTTCACGCCCTTGCAAGGTACTAAGTGTGTCCTTCAAGTCTGATGCATCCTCTTCTGGGAAATCCCCTATGTATAGATTGTCATCAGGTATTGCAGTAGTTTCAGATGAATAGGCAGATTATCAGATGTACTTTGTAGGTGCAGTTATTCTGTAGGCCCATATTTCTTACATACGGTTTGCACGAACATACCCTGGAAAAAACATATTGATGATGTGAAATTAAATTTCAGAAGACCCTCAGAATAAACGGTTTCTAAACGTTTAAAACTTGGAATTGATATACAACGCTATATAAATGTTTGTATTAAAGTTACTCATAACATTTATTTGATATCAAAGTAACGTTTTATAGGGAAAGTAAATGCAAACAACTTTGGAATAACCTTTCCCCTGCCCTGCCCTGCCCTGCCCTGCCTTCCCCTGCCCTGCCCTGCCCTTCCCTGCCTTCCCCTGCTCCCCCTGCCCTCCCCTGCCCTCCCCTGCCCTCCCCTGCCCTCCCCTGCCCTCCCCTGCCCTCCCCTGCCCTCCCCTGCCCTCTCCTGCCCTCCCCTGCCCTCCCCTGCCCCCCTGCCCTCCCCTGCCTTCCCCTGCCCTCCCCTGCCTTCCCCTGCCCTCCCCTGCCTTCCCCTGCCCTCCCCTGCCCTCCCCTGCCCTCCCCTGCCCCCTGCCCTCCCCTGCCTTCCCCTGCCCTCCCCTGCCCTCCCCTGCCCTCCCCTGCCCTCCCCTGCCCTCCCCTGCCCTGCCCTGCCCTGCCCTGCCCTGCCCTCCCCTGCCCTCCCCTGCCCTCCCCCTGCCCTCCCCTGCCCTCCCGTCCACTCCCGTCCCCTAACCTGCCCTCCCGTCCCCTAACCTGCCTTCCCCTGCCCTCCCCTGCCCTCCCCTGCCCTCCCCTGCCCTCCCCTGCCCTCCCTTGCCCTCCCTTGCCCTCCCCTGCCCTCCCTTGCCTTCCCCTGCCCTCCCTTGCCCTCCCTGCCCTCCCCTGCCCTCCCCTCCCCTGCCCTAACCTGCCCTCCCCTGCCTTCCCCTGCCCTGCCCTCACCTGCCCTCCCCTGCCCTCCCCTGCCCTCCCCTGCCCTCCCCTGCCCTCCCCTGCCCTCCCCTACCCTCCCCTTCCCTCCCCTGCCCTGCCCTGCCCTATCCCTTACCCTCCCCTGCCCTCCTCTGCCCTCCCCTGTCCTCCCCTGTCCTCCCCTGCCCTCACCTGCCCTGCCCTGCCCTCCCCTGCCCTCCCTTGCCCTCCCCTGCCCTGCCCTCCCTTGCCCTCCCCTGCCCTCCCCTGCCCTCCCTTGCCCTGCCCTGCCCTGCCCTGCCCTCCCCTGCCCTCCCCTCCCCTTCCCTCCCCTGCCCTCCCCTCCCCTCCCCTGCCCTCCCTTGCCCTACCTTGCCCTGCCCTCCCCTGCCCTCCCTTGCCCTCCCCTGCCCTCCCCTGCCCTCCCCTGCCCTCCCCTGCCCTCCCCTGTCCTAAGCCTATGCCTGGCACAGAGTCAGTTGGGTCAGGCTGCTTGGCAGACATACATGAACACCCACCCACTGAGCCAGGTCTAATACGGCATGGCAGGCCTTTGTACACCCTTGGGTATACTTCCCAAGTTGTACAGATTCTATATGTTATCATTTTGAAGACCTCTCTGGCTTGTTTCTAGTAATCTCTGCAAAATATGTTGATATGATCTATGCTGTACAATGTGACTCTCATTTGTCACCAACTGTCTTTTGGTCCCTTTGGTCCTTGATCTGTATGATACGCACACTACTAGATGATAGAGTACATATTTGGGGATTTCTATAACATTTAACAGATCATAATATTTATAGGGGTTCTTCTATCGTCAAGGTCATCCTTCGGCAGGGAAAGGGGTGCTTTTCTGATAATATCGCTTACCCCTGTAAAATTGAACTATATTTGGAGTTCCTTTCCATATAAAAAACAATCTCTTTTCAAGCGGTACCTTTTTCAGATTTCCCCCAGTTATGCGGGTTCCAAAATTGGGGTGATGTACGCACATAGTTACTATAGGAAAGATGGGGAGTGCCCCCCCCCCCCGCCCCCATTGAGTGCCAATTTGAGTGTTGCACTGGGCTGCACTTATGGGCCAGTATAGTGCGGATTTCAGACCGTCTGGCCCTTGTTATTACATGTACTAGAATCATAGCAGTATATTAACAGCAACGTTACACTAGACAAATGTTCACGGATAAAGAATACTTTTCTGGACCCTCTTCTAACGTTATATAAAAAGGTAACGTTCATACTGAGCTAGACAAACGTTTTTCTATAGATCTTTAAGGAAAAAGTCAATTGGAATGTACGGTGAATTGACTGTTAGATGACATTCATTTGACGTTTCTTGTTACCCAGGTAAAAAAGTAGCATGTTGTTTTAACCGACTTTAATGGTCAGTTTCTTTCACGAGGAGGTTGTTTTCCCTATGGACCACTTTAATGGTCATAAAAGCTGCATTAAGTTATTATTGAGTCCTGAGGGGAAGCATGCTGCACGGTCCTCATGGTATCATTAGAGCTATATACACATTGGAGAGGAGACGGTTTGTTTTACCCGTTCGCTGCGCCGTCCGGAGAACATGAGTAGACGACACAGGGTGCACCCCTTACATGACTTACTGGCCAGACCCGTGCATCCCGAACCATGGTATTGTACAACATCTATAGACCAATGCATCAAGAAAGGGTGACTTTTCAGAAAAGTTGTAGATAAAGTTTTCAAAGATTTCGCTAGTGGGACCGACAAATACATATATATATATAACCTCAAAATCCTGCAAAATTCTAATATGCAATTTTCCTGCGAATCTCCTGATATGAGCTGTTTGCAAACATGGCCATTACAGAAAATGTTATGAGGATTCTGCTAAAACTACCATAAATGCAACTTTATTATGAAAAGTCACCCTTTCTTGCTGCACTGGCCTATAGAATGATTGTTTTCAATGCGGTTGAGTTATACAAGGCAACTTATTGCTAGTAATGTATAGCTTGCAATAGATAGGAGGCAACTTGTTGTCCCAAAATCCACATGGATCCCAGGCAACTACTTGCTAGCAACTGCTGCTGGCAACTTTTGCATTAGACTGGGCAGCTAGATGCCACTAGTTGTTAGCAAATGTTTGCCTCATGTAACTTGGACTTAAAATCATTATTTCAGCAGCTATCTGTTGCTAAAATACCTTTTGTAGATGGTTCTATTGCTCTTCTCGCAATGTCTAGCTAGAACAATAATTGTTTTACAAATCATTATATTAGTGACTTCCTATTGCTACAACTACCTTTTAGAAGTGTTAGAGTCATTTTCCATTGGCTGATTTGGAGTTGATCGGCAGGCAATCGTCAGACAATCGGCAGTTAGAGCCATAGCAAACCACTGGTTAGTGCACTCTGTAGTTTGATTGTTGTGGCTCTACCTGAAGATTGTCTGCCGATTGTCTGCCGATTGCCTGCCGATCACTTCCAAATCGGCCAATGGAAATTGGCCCACAGAGTTGGTTCTTCTCATCAATCAGCTTCCTCTTGTGCTGACCACTCCACTCTAAGAACAGTGGATTTACACACTTATCAATACACTTTTCTGCAGGCACTTTTAACATACATTTTGGTGTAACACACTACGCACTCTTTGCCAAAAGTGTGTAGATCTCAAAAGTGTGTTGCAAATGTGTGTGTGTCACTCATTATGCATGTTCCTGCAACACACTGTTCTCATCCATTTGCAGTATGCAGTGAATAAATCATTCTTTTTTCCGGTTTAAGGTTGCTGAGAATACTTTTTGCAAATAACCTTACCCCTAAGCTATCTTACATTGTGTTCACAGTGAGCTGACCCTCAACAAGCTGTCCAACCCCACAGAGATAGACGATGTGCTGTACGACCTGCTGGCCGAACAAGATGGACTCGTCTCCATCAAGAAGTTCTGGAGTGTGAGTATATGGACATCTACCAGTATATAAAAATCAATATTTGAGAAATGTATTTTGTTATGAATGAGTACAACATGTAAATGTTAAAGCGGTACAATCACGTTTCTAGTATTGTTTTAGTCTACTGCATGGTGAAGTGTATTAAAGTGATTAGATTGCCCCTGTGATAGAATAATTAAAAGTGAGTCCTCCAAAGCCTGGCCTATTCTGCTCCTCTGAGACTATTCAGGCTTTAATAGCTATCCACAGCACAGGTCTCTGAATAGCTCAGACTCCACTAGGGGGACACAGCTACCTGCGAAACAGGGAGTTCTTTAAGGTCTTTTGTTCTTTAATATTTCCCCTTGTTTTGCTGAGTTTCGCCCTGAATGACCCCAGTAACAGGGCAACATTCGCGGATAAACAAAGCGAAACAGGACGAAACATGCTGGAACAAAGGATAAAAAGATTGCCACATTTCACAGCTATAGTAGTGTCGCTCTAGTGGAGTATGGCCGTATGTGTGACCCTCATCTTAGGGCTGTGTGTGTGTCACTACAGTGTATAGAGTTAATGTTGTGTATGATATAGTATAGTGATGTACATGGTTGTGTATGTGTATTGTATATAGTTGTGAGGGACACAGTTTCTCCGAAAATGATGCTTTCGGAGACACCGGGACTCGAACCCGGGGCCTTCCGCTTGCCAAGTGATTGCTCTACCACTGAACTACATCCCCTTGTCCTATCAGATAGACTGTGTTTCACGCTACTGGATCTGTATGGTCTAGAGGATAGTGGGATTACAAAAGTGATCCCCCCTTGCGGGTTTACCACCGAGGCACAGGGAATTCGACCCCTGCATAGTAAATCGATGTACATAGTTGTGTATGTGTATAGTATATAGATGTATATATAGATGTGTATGTACATTACAGGCTATCCGCAGCACTGGTCTGCGTATGTGTGACCCTCGCCTTAAGGAGACTAAGGCCTTGTTTGAGGAGGTGGCGTATGAACAGCACGGGTCGAGCGACATGAACGAGCTACGGGTCGACAAGGAGACATTCTTAGAGTGAGTAGCGTTATGATAATTCTCTTGCTGTTTTTACCTTTATTATTAACTATTTTCTATTTTAGAGGGGTAGGGAGGGCCCAGGAGGTCGTGTATGCAACAAGCTTCAGACTCTGGATATTTAGACGGTAATTAATATTCAGGAGTGTAGCAAACCGTCGTTGTGAAGTTTAAATGTAGCCTTGGTGTGTGCTACATTGATGCCGACAAGACAACATGATGCATTGAAGCCATTGAATGCAATTCTCTAATTTCTCTCAGTTTTTCCAAATTATCTGAAGTGAGGTTATGTACTCATACATTATGACGATGAAGGTTAAAGCATTTTGTGTTTCTGAAAAGGTTAAGGTATTGATTTCTAAAGTTTGCAACAAAGCAGCAATGCTCTACGATTGATAAAAAAAGCTCATGTCTTGCATGAATGGTTCATAAGCTGTACTTTTTCTAAAGTGACATCTATCAATAAATAGCAATACCGTGCCATAGGAATTATAATAAAGGCTGTGCACTAAAGATGTGAAACGGATGTGGTTTTGTGCACCAAACCGACCCAGTAATGTACAGCACAATTGTCTGATGGACGAGGGGATGAGGGTCAGTGGAAGAGTGCATGCATGGCATGTGGGAAGCCCTGAGTCTGAATCCCAGCGTTTTAAATTTTCCAGAAATTGGGCAATCGTGAGGGCTACATAGTGTAACAGTCACAGTTTCTTTTTACACTCAAAAAATAAACTTGTCTCCAGACTCTTCAAAGTGACAGTCATAAAATAAATGAGTCAAAATCTTGTCTCAGTGACAAGGAAGAGGGTCTTCTAGCTGGAGATAAAGACCCACTTGGCATGTGCCAGCCCAGAACCCGACATTTGCCAGCTCCAGATTCTATTTGTGGGATGGTAACCTGATAGGTTAGACAACTTTTGTCTCGTTTATTTTATGATAGTCACTTTGACGAATCTGGAGAAAGTTTACTTTTTCCGTGCATCCTGTACACTATTCCTGTTCTCCTCCCCCAGGTGCGTGGCAGCCAACATCTTCCTGATCAGTAAGGCCTTTAAGAACGACATGGTGATCCCCGAGTTCTTCCCCTTCACCAAGCGCATCGAGGACATCCACTACCGCTGTAAACTCAACACCAGGGGCAATGTGAGTAGTATTATGATATCATACAGCTGCAATTGAGATTGGGGCAATGTGAACGTCTTTGAATGGATGCCATCTTTGACCTCCTGACTGAAAACGGTTTATATAGGGCAGGTAAAGTTATGTATGGAGATATTACCACCTACATTTTCTTTATTTTAAGAAGAAATTCATTTTTCTTGAATATTTTTTTATGGTGGGCAGTCAAAGATGGCACCTGGTCAAAGATGGCCCCCCAGTCAAAGACTGTGAACCAAATAATCTTGGGATGGGTTTGAAGTCAGTACCCCTGGGCTTATAGGCCTAACCACTCTACCAATCTGAACAGATGCCATAAGGACCAACAATAGAGGCCTACAAGTGAAATGTTTACCGCCCCTAGAATTCAACATTTTAGACAAGACAGGAACCAGCTTCAGCTAATGAGCTGGCTTCTATAGTTAGCAGGGGAAAGCAATCTGGCACCATACAAAATGGGGCTGTGCAGTGATCATCTTCCTGATATGGAATACGATCTAGGTGTGAGCTTGTCAGCTTATTCAGCAGATTTTTTTTGCCCTTGCCAGGTAGTCCCAGACTCAGTCTACCCCCACAGCAGGAGGATGGAACAGGTTGTTATCTGAGTACCCTTGTCACTGTCTGCAGGGACAAGACACAGCTGCAAAGGGAGGTGCTTCCAGAATGAATCCCCTCTTTAAGAGCACCTATGCTGCATAAGGGAGTCTAGGTGACTCCCTGGCTGACTTAAGGGAGTAACTGGGGGGTGTCACATAGCTCCTTGGCTGACCTAAGGGAGTCACCTGGACTCCCTTTTGACGCTGGACTCCCTTTTGACGCTGTTTCTTTTCTCTGTGTTGATAGTTACTTAGCATAGGTACATGTAATACTGGCTGATCGCTAAAAGCGCTTATCTGCCGTGTGTCACTATGCATGTCCATCACGACTGTAGTGTCCTGTCGCAGCCTAGCCCTAGACGCACAGTGCCATAGGAAAGGGGGGGGGGGGCCCAGCCCCACCAATCCCAGAAGAGGAGGGGGGAGGCTTGAATATGTCAAGACCCTATAAAAGAATACATGAAATTCCCGAACTTGCCTATACCACATAGGAAAAAGTGGACCAGGAGGTATGGCCTCCAATAAGAACTGTTAAAAAGGGGGCTCAAACTATATTTTTATTTACAATTCCAATATCAGCCTGTGTGGCATCAAGCCTATGCTTAAGGCTGTTTGGGGTTCACACAGAAAAAGAAGTAGAATCACTGTGACTCCCTACTTGATCACTGAGGTAACTCTCCTCAGGACTCCATAACATTAGCAGGACTCTGAAATAACTCTATAATGACTCCTATTCTAAGACTCCCTAATGATCGGGAGTCACTCTAGATTTGTGGGGAGAGCTACCTCAGTGATCAGGGCTGGACTCCCATTTGAGAGTTACAGTGATTCTACTTCTTCTCTCTGTGTTGGCTCCCCTGGCCTGCCCAATGCCGATTTGCTTTCAGTGCCTCTGCTGCATATTTAGCATTTCAGGTTCTCATCTGTTTGACCTCAACTGACCTGATTGCATGCGGTACCTAATCCACACTTCGTTGTTGTCTTTATTGGAATACCAACCTATGTACTTGATATTGTTCCCTATATTATGAAACCTAAGGAAGAATTGCCACCTACATCTTAAATTGATGCCTCCTCAGTTCTTTTCCACTATAGCTGTGTCAAGAACAACAAAAACTAGTGAAAATGTACAAGGCATATGTATGTTTCATCTACAAAAAACGTACTTTCCGACATGTGCATGTTTCTGCTTGCAGCCAGCTAACTACATTCCCCAGTTGGCACGACAAGACCCCAAGATCTGGGCGGTATCCGTCTGTACCATAGACGGCCAAAGGTGAGATAGTTATGTAGATATAGCCAATTAAAAGTGTTAAGATGACCTAGCATTACCAGAATTAAGAGAGGTATTATGCACAATACAGCCAGGGGAGTAAGAATTCAAGCATCCTGCGGACTAACAGCTAACCTTAGAAGTTACATCTGAACTGTATAATGCCTTATATAGCTAATACTCTATATATAGGTGACATCCAGTTGTGTATCACCCTAACATATCAAGTATGGAAGACCAGCTTTATCTTACTTTCCTTTGTTTTATTGAGTATCACTGGTTTAAACAAGGAAGGCTTTATTTTCTTGTTTTGTTGAACAAGCCACGACTGTATTTCATGCCCTTATGACGTCATAAAAATTGGCAGGTTGTTTTTTACCATTGAAAGGCGTGGAAAATGCATTTTAGCTTCCCCTCTATCATAATTTCGACAATTTGAATTAAAAAAGATTAAAAAAAACACAAAGGAACACTGTTAGTCTGTTGCCTGGGTTATTTTACTTGTTGGGCCATATTCCCTATGACCTTTAGGAATAAGGCTTGACCTTCAACTCGTGAAATGAACCAGCTAAAACTCATGGACCTTGTTTACACTGTAAATAGTTAGTGTAGGTACATAGTATAATCTACTGTAGATCTACAGTAAAACCTACTGTAGAATGGATTTACAGTAGAATCTACTGTAGATTTACAGTAGATTCTTCAACTGTTTACCTACAACAAACTGTACACCTGCAGTAGATTCTGCTGTGCACCTACAAAAATGGCAACCAACTTTTTACAGTGTACGTATGTTATAACTGTATAATGCCTTACATTTCAGGTACTCCCTGGGTGAGACAGACAAGCCCTTCTGTCTCCAGTCCTGCTGCAAGCCCCTTAACTACGCCTTAGCTATCAGCGACCTGGGGTCAGACAACGTCCATAACTGGATCGGGCAAGAGCCGTCCGGCCGCAGCTTCAACGAACTCACCCTCGACCACAACAGTATGTGCGACTACTTTGGTCTGACTTTTTGTAGTGGTTGTTGTAGCCTTGGTAATGTACAAAGTGTGGAAACCAAATAATGATTTCAGCTTCAATGATGTTTTAATGCTAGACCACATTGGTACAAGTATATTTTTGCTCAAAAGCAGGGCCTGAGAACTTACCTCTTTATTCATGTTAACAAATCTATTATTCTTAGTTACACTCATATATGCGAGGTAAGCCTAAAAAATGATTTCAAGGTCCAGCCGAACACAGACATCAGTCAGTCAAAGAGTTCTTACCTATATCCATTCGGTGAGACTGAGTCATATCTAATATTTTAATTTTTCTTGTGATGAACAGAAAAGCCGCACAACCCGATGATTAATGCGGGAGCCATCGTAACCTCGTCCCTCATCAAACCCAACCTGCAGATGGCAGACCGCTTCGACTACGTAAGTTATTGCTGTTACCCTTCACACTTTGTATGTACATTGGTAGATATTGAATACTATATATACACAAGGTGTGTACATAATATTCTGTGGTTGGGCCAAAAAATTGAAAGGTGTGTTTCACTGTACTTGGCTGAGCCTACCTAGGCAAACAAGGCCAGCCTTAGAAATCTTTATCCAAATCCTAAAAGAAACCACTCTCTCTAGCCATTTGAGGGGTGTTTTAAGACACAATTTGTCGCTCCGCGAGTCAAAGAGGTGGTCGGTAGGTTGGCACTGGTGTTTGCTATAAGACAAAATCTTGCAAATTGGTACTATTTGGACTAAAGTGAAAAATAAAGAAGTTTTGACCTACCTACTCTAGATCTTCAGATCATGTAAACTGAAACACACCTTTTTTTTTCTCTAATTACATATAATAATCATATGGATGTTCAATCCATAATATACCTTTTAATGGATTAAAATGAGATAATAATTGCTCACAAGTAAAGCTCACAATGATCATATAAATGTTTGAGAAAAGATAGATATAAACCTCTATTAGACAAAAAGCATAGCTGTACAAACCCATTTATATAAGCAAGTCACACTTTAGATTGATATCATATGACTGCATTTATATTGCTAAATAAGACAAAATAGCAGATGTTGCATGCAGCACCCTACATATGACAAGATGCTGAGAGGGTTTTACCTTTCAGAAGGTTTCCATAGCTCGGTAACTTCCCGAATCTCCCAGTAGAGACTGATTACCGCCGTGAGTCTCGTTACAACAACAACGATACTTCTATTACTCGTATATAAATCAGTTTTTTTTCATTGTATATAAATCAATCTTTCTTTATCTATAAATAATACGATCATGTCTGATGAAAGGGTACCACTCATCTTTATGTTAGATATTTTTGATTCAAGATCAGATTATTGATTTCATAATCTCCAAGCATGATTTATTGTACTGTCCTTATGTCAAAGCAGTTGCAGAAACCTCTGTATAAGCCTTCTAGGATGCATATCTAAACTAATGCATGTTATAAGAGAAAATTGAATATAATCCCTTATTTTACATCAAAAAATAAACTTACAGAGGGATGCATACATTTTTGTAAAGGGAAAGGGTGTGGATGTTTTTAATTGTAGGATAGTTCATCTCTGTTCATAGTAGATCAATGCAACAAGAAAGGGTGACTTTTCAAAAAAGTTGTTGATTAACTTTTAAAAAAATTGTCAAGCATAACAAACAAATACATAAATACAACCTCAAAATCCTGCATTCTAGTATACACTTTTGAAAAATAATTGTTCATGTGAATCTCCTTGTATGAGATGCTGCCAAACAAGAGACAATCTTATGAAGATTCTGCTCAAACCAACATTTATACAACTTTAATAAAGAAAGTCACACTTTCATTATGGGTGGGTCTATAGCTTAAACAGATCACCCCCTCAGCATGCCTCACTACAGCGTGTGTTTCCTTATCTGTAGGCCACCAACCAGTACAAGCGTCTAGCGGGAGGAGAGTACATCGGCTTCAGCAACACCACGTAAGTCTACATCACCTTTATTAACCATTTAACTCTTTGAGATGATTGTCTCTGCCCAGTGGGCACAGCCAAGCTTAAGAAGCATTATCAAGTGCTTATTAAGCCCACAGGGAATCTGCAAGGCTTATTAGGTGCGTAATAAGTGCCCACTGGGTGCAATCTAGTACTGGTCAAAATAAAAGGTTGGTCGGTTTCAAAACAACGTGAGCCTTGGATGAGTGCAGGGGAGTTCTAAAATAGGATCATGAATAAGCGCCTGTCTTGAGATTAAAGGCACTCAAAAAATAAAGTTGTACGCATACTATTCTATGAGACGAGGTAGCTTTAGTTGTCAGATAAAACACCTACTTGGCATGTGCCAGCCCAAAGCCTGACGTATGCCAGCCCTAGACACGTCGACCAGGGCCTGATTCAGGATTCCCCCTGTGGGTGGTATCAGTATAGCATGCATTATGTATAAAGTGAGGGAATGAATTGCATAATTTCTATGTAGATCTTAATCATAATTATGGAAATACACATTCATGCTTTGGAGAATCTTGAAAATAATCTATTGGGGATGCTAGAAAGGGTAAAAGATTCAAAGTTTTAATATAATTAAGACAAAACAAATATGTGTAGGCATACACACCTCTTTTGTGTTTATTTCAATAGTACAATAGCTGCAAGGAAACTCTCATTGGTATGACACCCACATATATTATGTGTTACAGGTCTGTTACTGAGGAGTAGAAATACTCTTATAAATACAGACTTTCAGGACATGGCAGGGATTCCCCTAACCTACATGCCTCTATGAATTAGCTATTACAAGCCTGAGAATTAGAGACAGGAATTATGCCTATGCTCGGAACCCAGTAAGCTCCACCTGCAATGAAGTAGAGTGGACAAGTTAACCCTTGAAGGGCTGCATAGTGCGTTAAGGTGATATGCTCTATGTGATCATAATGCATGAATTCAGCCTTGGTAAGTATACTCACCTGTTAATGCATTTCAAAAGGGTTGGCATGATGTATAATTGCAGTCTTGATGAATAGACTCGCCAGGTTTACATTCATGCATCATGCTGACAAAATGATTGAAGCACATTTAAAGTAGTTTCCAGCCAGTAAAGGGTCGGCTATTCTGGGGTATTTAAATTTGACTACCTTAGACTGATCATTTAGAGTGGGCCATCACTTGGGCTAACATTGTCAGTTAGATGAGTTTAGTGTTGTCTTGTGGGATGGTAACTTGGTAGGTCCTCAGGTAGACAGACAACCTTTAACTCGTTTATTTCATGATTGTCACTTTGAAGACCCTAAACTCTTCTTATAAGACGATTATCTGACAAGTTTGGATCCCTTCATTTTATCAGTGTGCTTATCAAGAAGCTGCAAGGCTTATTAGGTGCGTAATAAGTGCCCACTGGGTGCAATCTAGTACTGGTCAAAATAAAAGAAGTGAATATATCCTTCGAACAAAATGGACAAACCAACAAACCCACCAAGCACAACAACAAAATGGCTGACACCCATCAGTCACATCTTCAGGCAATACTAGCTTCCCAGTGTATACCTACACAGCTCTAGTACTCAGTGTTAACTAGTCAGCTTGTGGCATGCAGAGTACCATGCAGTCACAATTAAACGCTGGTTTCAAAGCAGCGCCAGCCTTGGAAAATCCCCCAGTCTTCTAAAATAGGATCTTGAATAAGTGCCTATCTTGGGTTTAAAGGCCCTGTCAAATTGAAGAGTGCTCTGGCGCTAAATCGCAACAGTAGAATACACAGAGACGATTATTTGTCTCAGATTTAGTCACCATGGAAAATGAGTTATCACCAAAGAAGAAAACCTATTCCATAGTTTCACCAATTTACGTCTGGTTGGATATAGAGAAATCATCTGTTGATGGGGCTAATGCTGAAAATGTGTTTTGGAAGGAAAAACTTAGATCTGGGCTTTGGACAGTGTAAAGGCGTAAACTCCCCAGTTATGTTGTTTAGGCTATTTCTGGCCCTTTTCAGGCGTATACCCCTACAGAATAACCAGTTTTGCACCAATTTATTCAAATATTTGGTATATGTGAAAAAACATCCTAATTATTCAGGAAATCTCTACTTTTTGTGTCTTGGCCCGATATTTTTCGTTTTCTGGCCCTCCAAAGGCCCAAAAACCCGTAAAAAAGTCAAAAACTCTAAAAATGTCATGTTTTACATGTCTCCCATGTGTACTGAGGCAGTAACAGCTTATTCCTAATGTCATTTTCTATTAGGTCTATGGTATAGTAAATTGATTCACGAGGATTTCACCAGATATGTTTCGTATTTTTTTCTCCACAGTCATTTCAGTGTGTTTTGTCAGCAAAATATTCAAATGTCATTTCAGGTTGATACCTCTATATAGTAAATAAAGAAGATCCACACAGTCTCTATAGTATCCCAGATTGTGAGGTAGCTCTTGTGTCTTCTGCTAGAAAAAAGAAATTTTGAAAAATATCCAATAATCTTGCCTCCAGGAGCATATGCCTATTGGGATACATATTTTCCTTCACGGAGTCACCTGGAATATTCGTCACGGAGTCACCAGCCACCCTGATGAAAATTTAAACCTTCATAGAATTGTTAATACCCAATATATTTAAGTTATCTCTGGTTTTCCTGTGTCCTACCCACTCCCTCTAATATTCTAATGCAAAAATCCACCATTTTTATGCTCATTTATACAAGAAATTAATTCGGTCACGGAGTCACCAGGGTGACTCCGTGACGTAAAATAGCTTAATAGGGGTACTTTAGGCCTATACTGTGTAAATTTGATCTAACCAGATATCATGATGCTTCATATTTCTTAAAGGACACATGATCAGGATACTGTAGGGTGAATTTTGTCCTTCCTCTATCCTAAAACAACATAAGTCAGGAGTTTGAGCCGTTTATGGATTTAGTTCTGAGTTTAATATTTGTCTATTTCATAATTACTATTAAACATGTAAAAATTGGATTTCTTCCAATTCAGCCAATGCAAAGAAGAGCTAAAGAAAGAGAGGTATAAGTTACAGGACAAAGTATTTAGTTGATTATTTAAATAGCTCAGGGTCTAACTGTTGTGGCTTTGGAAGCTTCAACTGACCTTGGTTTGCCTATTTGTTTAAGTAGCCAGCACTTCAGTGGTTAAGTATGAGAGGAACTCATCTCGATTGTATCTTTGTTGCTGGACTTGGTCGCAGCGTATACTGCTCTCCTCTAGTACATTTCCATTACCGGGCAGATGTTGATGAGGCTGATGTGGCATATCAATAGACATCACTTGAACAATTTTGAAAATCATCATTTTGTAAATCCACCAAATTATTGACACTCCGAACACGCGAGGTGGGAACGTTATAGTCCTATGTAATAAAAGTTTTATGTATTCCGACCTGACACATACATATATTTTGCATAAAATGCTATGATAGCAAAGGATTTCATCAATTGTAAGCACATTTGAATTACCAGTTTCTTGGCTACAGTAAGGGACATATGCCAAAATAATGCTGTTAATAGAACAATAATTATTATTTATTTATATTTCTAGTTACCTGTCAGAGCGAGAGACGGCAGACAGGAACTTTGCCCTCGGATACTACATGCGTGAAAACAAGGTAACTCAACAGTGGTATATTTATATTTCAATTGGAGAGATAACACTCACTATCATGTCATCTTCTTGTATTTGTCTAGAAATAAGTGGTCATTAAATTATGACTATTCAACTGTTTGATGGTTTTGGGTTGGAATCGAAATATTAAGGCGGCATATGAAGTAAATATGCACTTTATTTTTGATAAAAAAATACAATATTTGAATTTGAGGAAATATATATGAAAAAACTAAAATATTCTGTTTTTCACAAATATTGCTTATCGTCCCATTGTAATTAAAGCATTATAACTTGTTCTCTGTTGTTTCCTCCTTCAGTGCTTCCCAGAGGGAACCAATCTACAACAGACCCTGGAGTTCTACTTCCAAGTAAGTTTACATGATTATTGCAGTAACATTTGTACATTTGTATTCAATATGTCAAATAACCATTGACTCTTTACAAATGGTATAGTTTTTCAATGCGCTATGCCTTACATCATTATGATTACAAGTCAGCACAGTATTTTCTGGCTATTAAAAGTAATCTATTTCTCAACCTTTTTCTCAACCAGTTTTTTCTCCACACTAAACTTTATGGAAAATTATCCCCAATAATTTTGTGATGGAATCTGATAGGGTCTAGCCTAATAAAAAAAAAGGTACATAAAAAACTTTTCTCGTTGTGTTGCAGCTGTGCTCGGTGGAGTGTAACACAGACTCAGGTTCCGTCATCGCGGCTACCTTCGCTAACGGAGGTATCTGTCCCACCACCGGGGAGCGGGTCCTAGCGGGGGACGCCGTCCGTAACACGCTGTCTCTCATGTATGCATGCGGCATGTACGACTACTCAGGACAGTTCGCCTTCAAGGTAAGGCAATTTATTACATGGTGGATCCCACCCCCTTTACGTTATACTTATGGGAGCTCCGTACTCCCTACGCCCTCATGGAGTATGGTGCAGCCATACTCATTGGCCAACAAGCTTGTTTATTATCTTCATGTTAAGACAGTAGAAACATGTAATAAACACAAAACCCTACTTTATGACATAGTGAAAATAGTATCTATTTCAATACCCCTGTACCTCTGGCACCTATTCAAGACCTGTACTTATTTGAGACCCCAGTCTTCCGCAAAACGTGACAGACACCAGCTATAGACGGCAAGAAAGCTGCTGGACCAGCTCGACTGGTCCCACTGCTGGTCTAAATGACTGGCTGGATCTTGGGCTAAATGTCAGTTTTCCGCCTTTGTAAATTGGACCACATTTTACGTAACCATTTTACGTAAACATTTAACCTAACATTCCTCAAATCTCTACATATTACAATGTTTCAATAGGAATATACAGAAAAACAGTGTTGATACAATGTGAATTCTTGCTTTTAAGTTTTTTGAAAATTGGCCTCATAAAATTATCACAGTCCTGCAAAATGAAAAGATATGTAAGACCGAATGTCCTGCATGGCGAAAGAGTTTTTGCAAAGACTGATACACCTATACTTATACATACCAATACAGTAATACCAGTGTTGTCTGTGTTGGTACAGGTGGGGCTGTACCTTCCTTTAGAGTTAACGCCACTGTTGTCTGTGTTGGTACAGGTGGGGCTGCCGGCTAAGTCGGGCGTAGCGGGAGCCATCATACTTGTGGTGCCCAACGTGATGGGCATCTGCTGCTGGTCTCCCTCCCTGGACCACCTCGGGAACAGCTGCCGGGGGGTGCAGCTCTGTGAGGTAGGTAACCACGGTAACAGCTGTAACCACGGTAACAGCTGTAACCACGGTAACAGCTGTAACCACAGTAACAGCTGTAACCACGGTCACAGCTGTAACCACGGTAACAGCTGTAACCACGGTAACAGCTGTAACCACGGTAACAGCTGTAACCACAGTAACAGCTGTAACCACAGTAACAGCTGTAACCACGGTAACAGCTGTAACCACAGTAACAGCTGTAACCACGGTAACAGCTGTAACCACAGTAACAGCTGTAACCACGGTAACAGCTGTAACCACGGTAACAGCTGTAACCACGGTAACAGCTGTAACCACAGTAACAGCTGTAACCACAGTAACAGCTGTAACCACAGTAACAGCTGTAACCACAGTAACAGCTGTAACCACAGTAACAGCTGTAACCACGGTAACAGCTGTAACCAAGGTAACAGCTGCCGGGGGGTGCAGCTCTGTGAGGTAGGTAACCACGGTAACAGCTGTAACCACGGTAACAGCTGCCGGGGGGTGCAGCTCTGTGAGGTAAGTAACCACGGTAACAGCTGTAACCACAGTAACAGCTGTAACCACGGTAACAGCTGTAACCACGGTAACAGCTGCCGGGGGGTGCAGCTCTGTGAGGTAAGTAACCACGGTAACAGCTGTAACCACGGTAACAGCTGCCGGGGGGTGCAGCTCTGTGAGGTAAGTAACCACGGTAACAGCTGTAACCACGGTAACAGCTGTAACCACGGTAACAGCTGTAACCACAGTAACAGCTGTAACCACAGTAACAGCTGTAACCAAGGTAACAGCTGCCGGGGGTGCAGCTCTGTGAGGTAGGTAACCACGGTAACAGCTGTAACCATGGTAACAGCTGTAACAACTGTAACAGCTGTAACCACAGTAACAGCTGTAACCACAGTAACAGCTGTAACCACAGTAACAGCTGTAACCACAGTAACAGCTGTAACCACAGTAACAGCTGTTACCATGGTAACAGCTGTAACCATAGTAACAGCTGTAACCATAGTAACAGCTGTAACCACAGTAACAGCTGTAACCACAGTAACAGCTGTAACCACAGTAACAGCTGTAACCACGGTAACAGCTGTAACCACAGTAACAGCTGTAACCACAGTAACAGCTGTAACCACAGTAACAGCTGTAACCACGGTAACAGCTGTAACCACGGTAACAGCTGTAACTACAGTAACAGCTGCCGGGGGGTGCAGCTCTGTGAGGTAAGTAACCATGGTAACAAATGAAACCATGGTAACAGCTGTAGCCTCGGTAAAAGCTGTCGGAGGGTGCAACTCTGATAGGTAGGATTCTCCATTGCATGAGCAATTCAATTTGAGCAACTTTCAACAAAAGACTAAGCTGATTGATTGCCTCTCTTAGACCAAATTCACTCTATAATTGGCCTTTACACATTGATAGTAACAATATTTTAATTTGGATTCTCTATATGATCCGGATTCTCTATATAGAGAAGAGTATATGCCACTGCAATGTTACCCAAAGTATGACCCTTTGCAAGCCTGGTATCGTTAACAATGTAGGTTGATACAAAGAAAGTTCTTGTATGCTTTAACCAATCTAAAACTCTGGGTTGCTTCCCCAATACTTTAGTCCCTCATGTTACATTCCTCAAGTGCTTTAGTTATAAGCCTATGCATCCAATTAAACTCAATGAATAATTATAATAAACCCTTTGTTTAACAGGAACTGGTCGCCATCTTTAACTTCCACAACTACGACGACTTAAACCACACCGAGAAGAAGCTCGACCCAAGACGACGGAAAGTCGACAATGAAGCGAACTTTGTCGTCAACCTGCTCTTTGGTGCGGCCAACGGGGACGTATCCGCCATCAGAAGGTGAGAACCGTTTCTTTGAAGAACTTTTGAAATATATATTCCTAGCAGTAATATCATAGTATGAAGGTAGACATAGTAAGGTGTAGTTAACAGAAAGCTACAATGCATGTTAATTCAACTTAAGGGCCAATTCCATCATTGACTTTTGACCAGATGATAGTCTTTTCTGCCATTAAGGTAATTTTCTATATAGATGATAATCCATTGGTCCTGAGGTCTGTTGTGAATTGGCTCTTTAGAAAATTGTCCACTCAATGCCTCTTTCTCTTGTACTAAGGAAACTGGACATAGCTCTGATAGAAAGGTGAGAGCCTAGTGCATGTTGTACTGGTACTGGTAATATTATTGTGTAAAAATATAAACAGTTTTGTCTTGTAAAAATATATGTACTTTTGTGTGAAGTGAATATTGTCCAATGTAGTTAGACTTATTCATTGGCTATGATCTATTTGGTAATACAGAGTGTAGGGAACATGTAGGAAAAAACATGTTGGTTGCCATGTATGAAATGGATCTTAATAGATATCACAGATTTTAACTAATCACCCTAATACCCTATCATATTTGCCCCGAGTATTCTCTTGTTCCTATCATTTAATGAATTAATATTAATTGGACAAAATACACCCAGATTGTCATGTGGGTGTGGCACTAGTGTGGATGTAGCACATTTGAAACTTACAGTTGCCTCATTGTGTCAATGTGTAACAGCAAAGCAGTGAACATTGTTGGGCTATTTTTGTTACATTAATTTTATTTCTCATTGTAATACCAAGATAGGTATCTAGCAGTCCTGGTGTTTTGTTGTAAAGGGTATATGAAGTTATGGCTACAGGGATTTAGCTGATGTCAGCTTTATTTCTTATACCTTGGTGCTATGGTTAAGGAGTTTCTAGATATTTTTGTCCTAGTTACATATTTGTCGCTGGCGTCCCTTTGTCCCTATATTTGTAGCTTTCTATGGTTACATGATTATGGATGAGTTGTCATTGTTGCAGACACTGAACTGACATCCTGTTGCTCATATGGTTACTCATATCTAGTATCTATCCTCTATCTGCTATAGTTACATACATAGGGCATATGTTCTGTTGCTTTAGTTAAAAGCATACGGCATATGGCCTTTTGCTAGGGTTACAGACATTGACTTGACATTTGACATTTGACCCTATATCATGGTGGTATGGTATCATGTTTACACATCATGTCCTGGTTTTACCTAACACTGAGTTACAAGAGTTCCATGGTTGTGTTGCTATGGTTGCAGGTTTGCCTTGTCGGGTATGGACATGACGTCGTCTGACTATGACGGCCGTACAGCGCTGCACCTGGCAGCAGCAGAGGGACACCTGCCGGTGGTACGGCTACTGCTGGAGAAGTGTAAGGTGCCGCACGACTCCAAGGACAGGTGAGACATCAGCATATCAGTAGATCATAACAGGAAACAATATTGCTTATTGATAAATTGACCCGATAAAAGACCAACAAGAAATATGTGGCCCATTAGGAAAAACCTAAGTTTGTAGACGTCTTCCCAATCATAATTATGTCTGTATCTCTGACCCATGAATACCCTAGAAAATTGGCAATTACAAAATCCAACTGCTCCAATTGAACCCCACCTTTGTCTAATTCTCCAGATGGGGTAACCCGCCTATTGCGGACGCCCTGCGGTTTGGTCACACCGAGGTGGTCGAGTACCTGGAGGCGTACGCACGGGACATGGGGGACGAGCCTCCAACCAACGTCACCGTGGTAACGCCCTTCAACAAGCCTCAGGCTGGGGTAGCCCCAAACATCCCCATCCAGATCCTCACCCCCCAACCCCAGCAGCAGCCTGACAAGAACAAGCCCCCAACCAGCCCCAAACCTGCCCTCAGCCCCAAGATCTCCAGCAATGGGGTGAACAGTAAGGACTCTACCAAGGAGCGGTTGGAGAAACACAGGATGTCGAGCGGTAGCATCCCTGAGGTAGCGGAGATAGAGGACAGGTTGGGGAAGGTGGACATGGCAGCGACAAACGTATGAGGCGATATCTAGAGGTTACTGCCTTGCTGTGTGGTCCCCGGTGCCGGGTCCAGACGAGTGCTGAGAGTCGACGACGACACGTGATGCCAACCCAGGGGCATACGGTCCACCCTCACTTCCTACAATATCTACTACTACAAATCTCTCATTTCTTCAAACAGAAACCCACATTGTCAGATGTAGGTGTAGCTGCACAGTGAGTTACAATGTAGATTTACTGTATAAATAACGACATATTTTTGGTTTCAAAAAACCAAAATGCGTCCTTTTATACAGTATAACTCGCTGTGTAGATACACTGACTTCTGACAGTGCAGCAATTGACCCCTATGTTCCATTATATTTGAACTTATTTCCTTGGATCATCTTCTTCCTCCCTCAGACATTTTGTCTTGTATTTAACAAATATTTGGAAGTGAGGGCTGAGAGCGGACCACGCATGCTGCCAGGGGTATGCAGCCATGCAGTTACCTCTTCATTCCACCCCTACCTTTATCATATACAAGCTAACTGTACGGGCATTACCTTTATGTGGCATATTCCACCCCTACCTTTATCATATACAAGCTAACTGTATCGGCATTACCATCATGTGGCATGGGCCACATGCATGGTCGAATCCTGGGGCGGTTCTGATAAGGGTGTGTGGCTTTCATGTCAAAAATGGGGAAAAGTGGTACATTTTGGTGAAAGACAGGTAATTTTATTGAAAATTAACCCTTGCTAGGGCAATTTTGTTGAAACTAGACCCCTGCTAGGGACATTTGTCTTCAAAACAGAACCCTTGCTAGGGAGATTTCGTTGAAAACCCACCCTTGCCAGCCGCACACATGTGTGTGAACATACAAAATGTACCAAGTAACCCCCCCCCCCCCGAGGCCGTATACATACCGCATTTCACGTATCGATGAAGCAAACTGTATAGGAAACCCAGGTTATTCTTGTGAGAAACAATGTGGCTGAAGATATAGCATTGATCCAAGTCATCCGTATCTAGGTCATAGTGCTGCAAGATTGGACAAAATTTTATGAATATTTTAAATCTTGTGTTGTTGATTTTTTTTCAATGAGATTCTGGAATCTCATGAGTCTGTATGGCATGCCAACACACCTACACCTGCGTTCACTATGTTTTTTTAACAGAAATTTTGGAGAAATATCTCCTCAGTATTCTGACCTATTAAAGCTGGCACAGTCACTTGATCAAAATAAGCGCTGTGTTACATGCATAATGCATTTCAGTACTACACCATATTCTTGTCTTGTATAAACACAGGGGAGCGCATTGACTAGCGCCTGGCTGTAGTGGTTTATTACACTGTAAATAGTGAAACCGGATGTAGGTTACACTGAAAAAGTAGACTTGTCTCCAGACTCCTCAAAGTGACTATCATCAAAAAAACGAGTCAAAAGTTGTCTAACCTATCAGGTTACCATCCCACATATAGAATCAGTAGCTGGCAAATGTTGGGTTTTGGGCTGGCACATTCCAAGTGGGTCTTTTATCTCCAGCTAGAAGACCTGCTTCCTTGTCACTTTTGACTCGTTTATTTTATGACCGTCACTTGGAAGAGTCTGGAGACAAGTATATTTTTTGAGTGATGCAAAGTCACAGCATTATAAAGGGGCATGAGGAGTTGGAGGTACAGGTTTTGGGTTGGTACACTAACACTAAATACTTACTACATAATATGGATAATTAGCTCCCCAGTGAATATACCCATCTATAATCTGACAACTGTTTGCAATAGCTATATATGAGTATTTCAATTGAACAAAGTCATAAGGAAGCACACTCATAATGAGGCAGAAGCCTGAGGGCAAATTATCATGTGCGATACAGGTTTTGTCACTTCACGCCCGACCGCAAAGAAATCCTGTTGAAATATATAGAACAATTTATACCAAATATTGACGTTCACAAGTATCCTTGTCAATTATAATCTCATTATAGCCTAACTCTCATTATGAAGTCTGTTCTAAGAGACCTTCCAGACTGCAGAATCTGTTCAAGGGTTTTAAAGCTATACAAAGTGTTCTTAGGCACTAAAATAGAATATGAAATAAGCCTTTTAAAATAGTTTCGGAGGGGGGGATTGAACACCATGCTAAGTTGAAGAGAAAAAGTATCCGGATATTACATTAATGTGAAGCCTTGAGGCATCGAGTCCACAGCCGCAGGGTAGCGTCTTATTCTGTATTACTCCTGTGCCGCCTGTGTAACTAGCAAATACGGGAGAGCTCTGCCAGGTGCGCGGACAAACGCTAACAGTGCAATCTTAATCTTACATCTTAAAATGTCTTAATCCAAGGCAGAAAGAAAGAAAAAAGCGGTGTTGGGGGGCCGATTACATATTAGTCGACTAGCCTATCCTACAATAGACCGTGTAGTTTAAGATAGGATGAGCTGGGTCAAGATGAGATTAAGACTAATTTATACATAATTAAGACGATCTTAATTCTGTATTATGATTGCACTGTTAGCGTTTGTCCGCGCACCTAGGAGAGTTATCCCGGGCGTGTTTGTAACTACTGGCTGCAAAACTTGGCCATCTTTTTATCCTTTGTGTCAGCATGTTTCGCCTGGTGTCCCCCTGAGTGTCGCCATGAAGAGAGCGACACTTAGAGTGACACTCAAGGATGCTGGAACAAAGGATTAAAATATTGTTTCGCAGCTAGTACAGTGTCGCTCTAGTGGAGCCCGGCCTTAAGGGTTGTAAGGGATTTCTTTATATCACGGTGCTTTGCTGTGGACTTTGTTTGTTAGAGGAGGAACAATGGAGATGGGTGCAGGTTGAGAGATGTAATGTAAATGTTGTGTACCAACTGTTGTATACCATACTGTGAATGTGTATAGTATTGTCGCCTTATTGTATACATGCATACTGCTATACACTTATGGACAGAGGGATATAAACGTATACACTTATATATTAGGTATATTTTTTTTTGTACAACAATATATATGAGATACCTTGAGAGAAAGTCTTCCAGTTTTGTACATGCCCAATACCTGCCCATATTACTCGGTTTTACCACGTTTTTATGCAATTATTTTTCATGTTTATTTACATGTACAGTTTGTGTTTGTTTTAACATGTATGTAACTGTTGGAAATCACAATAAAATGTATCAAAAGAAAGAAACTCTGCTGTTTTTTCTTAGTGATAATTACCAGAATAGTAGCATCAATAGTGGTAGTTAATGACAGTAAATTGATACATAGATTTGAAAATAAAGGAGGACTAAGGCCGCTCAAAAAAAGTTGTTTCTCATCACCAAGCAGTGAAAGATATGACAAGGGCATTATTATTATCGTATTTTTTTACTGGAGCCTAAATACATGGGGAAATTTAGACTTTTTCAAAAATGTACAAAAATAAAAATAAAAAGTTTTCCCAAAATCATAATTTTTATGCTGCGCATGGTGATAAGAAAAAAACTTTAATTTTTGAGTGCCCTAAATGGTATCATAATCCGATGTAACTTAAATGTAGCGCAGCACTGAACATGCAAGGTTCAAATACCGTGTATCAGTATCATTGCATTGAATTAATTAGCAAAACCATCAATACTTCAGCCGCATTAACTGATGGCTTTTGATTGTACAATTAGTCGAACGAGAAACAATTATATAAAAGTGGATTCTGTCCTTAACTCTTTCTTAAAGAGTGCAGTGAAATCCCAACAATCATTTCCATGCAGCTAGACTAACCCTCAAGGCTCTGTATTACTGCAAATCACGTAATGCCAGCCACCCCTATAAAAACAATGCTGTGGCTAAGCATGAGAGGTTGGCATGGTAACAATTACAGGAGATGGAATCTTCGGTATTTTCGTTTATAATGGGGGGTGGGGATATCTCATCGGACAAATCGATATACTAATTTTAGGAGACTTTTGCTAAGCAACACGTTGCTAAACAAAAAGAAACACAGTGAAATCCATTTTCCACGATTCCCATTGCTCAGTGTGAAACTGATAATTGCTACAAGTATCATGGCACCTGCTATCAGAACCCTTCACAGAGAAAAGAAGTAGAATCACGGTGACTCCAAAATGGGAGTCAGGACTTGATCACTGAGGTAACTCTCTCCCCGAATCTAAAGTGTTTCCCAATCATTAGGGAGTCTTAGAATAAGAGTCGAAATAGAGTTATTATAGAGTCCTGCTAAGAGTCCTGGGGAGAGTCCTGGGGAGAGTTAGCTTAGTGATCACGTTGGGAGTCACCGTGATTCTACTTCTTTTCTCTGGGTTACCACACATTGAATGTATTTGATCATCTCCTCACCTTTCAATATCATATTGTAACAATGTGCCGAACAAATTTAAGTAGGATTTACTAAATGGAATTTTCAAACCTACTAACTTTAATGTTAGAGATAGTCATAGGCAAAATTTAAGAAAAAACAAACATGTAAGATGCTCATGGGTCCTGTTGATAAATGTAACCCTTCATGAGTTTAAGAAGGCCATCAAACGAGACTATCCAAACTATTTTATGGCAATTTAACGTCATCTGACATACTGTACTTCATCTCATCTCATCTCATCTTTTCATTTGATTACTTAATGTAATAATGGTATATATGTTCCCAAGCATTCAACTTGAGCATAAATGCGAAATAATACTGTTAAGTTCTCCATAGCAGATTGTCAACGATATATAAGACTGTCAATACACTTTATGTACTTTAGATAGGGGTCCTGGCGGCAGACAGGCAATGCGCTTAGCCCAGGTTTAGTCGGTTAGCTATTAACTGATCATTAGATCCAATAAAACTTTAAAAAAAACACAAAAAAAACTCAAAGGTCAGACTTAGGTCAGAGGGGTTCTGCTCTATCCACCATGGGTCACTATCCTATTTTTACTTTAATAGTTAATATTAGAACCCTAGATAAACTTTTAACAAAAGTGGTAAAATTTAAACCAATATCAAGGAATAGAAGGTGTGTTCCGGGTAAGGTAGAATGGGAAACTAGGCTGTAAAGGTCACGTTCTGATTAATGACACCAAAGTGGAGATAAATGTCTGATCGCAATCTGAAATCCCCAGGTTCAGTCTCAAATAGGCCATAAATGGTCGCAAGTAATGAAAGCTTTGAAGATATATTTGAAATCATAATTTGGTGGGCCATTAGTTTTGTTAAATATTTCGGTCGAGTTTTTCTGCAATCGTTGGTGTGTATCTATTGATAAATCATTTTCAAAATGTCCATGTATTTTGTCCAATAAATCATGTTATCATGAACATATATTTGGCTTGGTTAGCCTGTAAATGTACAATCCCAATGTGCTCCCTCACCTAATGGTGTTCATACAATGATGTCTATAGATATGTTTAGGTAGGGTTAAGGGGGCCCCTACTAGTATGGATGTACATAGCTACCATTATATGTTTATAACAAGGGCCATGATCACATTGCCCATGTAGATATTGTCCGGGAGCTTATGGACTTAGTCTGAAATTAAGCTGCACGATACTCCGACTTGGCTGCCCTGAACTCTTTATCCCTTTAAGGGCTACATGATAACCAAATGCAGTATGCTCTTTGTTGTCATGATGCATGAATGCAGCCTTGGCGAGTGACGTTTCATATTGGGCGCAAATTATATTTCACCCCCCCCCCTCTATAGACGGGTCAACCTTTTAACCCCGGCCAGTCAAGGTGTTGGCAGTTTTTTAAAGCCCCCCCTCCCTCAATGTTGTGACTCCATAAAGGGACCAAAGACCGGGTTTAAGGTCGCGTTATGCGTGCAGCCCAGGCCTAGAGGTCAATGATGCTATCAGGACAATATGTATTATTTTGATCACATTTTTGGCTTAGGTCAACATTGTCAAAATATTGACTCTGATTGTCTGCTCCAGAAATATTTCACTCACCTTTCAAGTGAGTAATAAAGTGATTAGCAGTTAGAGGTGTGTAAACTCGTTAGGGATAGCATGATGTATTAATGCATCATGCCCTTGGTCGTCATGATACATAAATGCAGCCTCATAGGGTTGAAACACTCATGAAGGGTCAGGTTAAGTTAAGGGCCCATATACATAGCTACCATTATATGGGTCAGAATTTAAAAAAACGCCACTTTTGGGTGTTTTCTAGTGTTTTTCACCTTCCATCGGCTATAGAATAAGAATTCCTGCACCATACTGGTTCTTCTTGATTTCATGTTAGAGGGGACACTCTAGGCTTCCATAAAAATGCAAAATTTCATGTGTTTTAGAGGGGACACTCTAGGCTTCCATAAAAATGCAAAATTTCATGTGTTGAGTGAAATTCTTTTGATTTATGGCCCCTCAAAGTTGAAAAATAGCCCAAAAACAGGTTTCCAGGCCATTTTTACTTTGTTCATAAGTCCCCCACCTTAACTGAAGCAATCACAACCATTCCCATTCAACATATTTCATTAGGTATAATTATGTGTTACCTCACAGAATCAGGAAGTTTTATCGAGATATTTTTCCCAAATTTTCCTCCACAGCCCTTCTATCACAAAATGGCACTTGTGTAAGGCCCGACACTTTTATTTTTAGAGCTTCAAATGACACACTAAGATAGTTCACTAAATATTCTTTTTACATTCCATCTTGAGGGGCTTATGGGTAGTAAAGCTGGGGGAAAAATTGTCAGAATGCGCTCATTTGTCACAAGCCCAGGCCCAAAAGAGTGATTTTGGAACAAAATACAAGTGTTGGACCTTACGTCTTGTATCCTCTATTACTTAAAGAAATACTACAAATATATCAATTCTAAGTGATGTATATCAATAGTGTGTACATGTTTGTTCAATCTGGACAGTAATAGCAGACTAACTTTGCTTCTTTATATTGGGTAGGGCTGTTTTCAAGGATAAATGTAAGGTCCGACACCTTTATGTAAGGTCCGACACTTTTATAGTTTTTTGCCTTTAATCAGCCACAGTATAAACATACCTGCACCAATGTTGTTCTTTGTGAATTAATGTAATAGGAAACACTATAGGCTTTCAGAAAAATGTAAATGTTCACACCTCTAGAGGAAATCATTTGATTTCTGACCTCCCGAAGTAAAAAAAATGCTCCCAAAATGTGATTTCCACCTAATTAGACATGGATTATATATCCTCCATGTCAATTGAGATGATCACATCCCTATCCAAACAGCATATTCTATAAGAAAGATACGTTACTTCCCAGATTTAAGAGTTTTAACTGAAGCATTCCTTACAAACTGTTCACCATAGCCTTTCATATATGTGACATGGTACTCTTGTAAGGTCCGACACTTTTATATTTAGAGCCTCAAATGACCTTCATATAAAAGCCACCAAATACCAATTGTACTTTGAATCTTGTGGGACCTAAGGGTACTAAAACTGGAAAAAGAAGTTATGAGGATAGGCATAACATTCACTAGCCCACAACCAACAGAGTTATTTTGGATGGTAATAAAAGTGTCGGACCTTACGTCGTTAATCCTCGATAAATCAGAAAATACCAAACACCTAGTGATTCTAAGAAAGTATATCTGTAGTTACTACATGTTTGTTCAATCTGGACAGTAATAGCAGCCTAACTAAGGTTCTGGATATAGGGTAGGGCTGTTTTCATGTATTAATGTAAGGTCCGACACTTTAATGTAAGGTCCGACACTTTTATATTTTTCACCTTAAAGCAGCTACAGAATTAAAGTGCCTGCACCAGTAGTGCTCTTTGTTATTTCATATAAAAGGTAATACTGTATGCCTTCAAGAAAATGTAAATTATCACAAGTCCAATAAAAATTCTTTGATTTCTGACTTTCCAAAGTCTGAAAATTCCCCTCAAAACATGATTCCCACCCATTGGACACATTTCATTATTCCCCCATGTCCACTAAGACAACAACAAACTTCATGTCTTCTTAGATATAGGTGTTCCTTCACAGATACAAGAGTTTTCACCAGGTTATTGATAACAAAATTTTCACCATAGCCCATCTCATGAAAAATGGTACTTGTGTAAGGTCCGACACTTTTATCATTTGAACCTCAATTACATGATAAATATATGAAGAATAATCTCAATACATGTAAAATGATACATGAAATTAAAAGTGTGCATAGTGAAGGTAACACACAGTGAGCTAGATGATAAGCAAGACACTTTTGAGCTATGTAGAATAAAGTTGGTGATGTTTGGTAAAATTTTCAGCATTTTCAAGGGTTTTAGAAAGTATGCTGATCCACAAAATGAAAAGTTTTTGAACGGTGATTATCAAATCTGGTATGCATGATCATATATACTGTGGCTACTTGAAAACACAGTAAGGAGTTACTTTGGTGTTTTCCAGACATTTTTACACTGCTTTGTGATTTTTGTTGTAAGGTCCGACACTTTTATTCTAGATTGTGTTCGCTGGTCGATCAAAACTGCAATCCTAGGAATTGATTGTGCCAATCAGGGTTTTCAGACACCCAAGATATATGTCTTTCAATATAACAAACTTGTATTAAGATGAATTGAGTTTTTTAATTTTAATTTTTATTCCCTTTTGGCCCCAGAAGGTGGCATTTTTCAAAATTCTGACTCATATGTCTGGATTAAGAGCCTGATCACATTGCCTCTGTAGATATCATCAGGGGGCTTATGGCTTTAATCTGAATGCATGGTGTTCTGACTTGTGAGTTCTGAACTTGTTAACCCTTTAAGGGCTACATAATGATTTAATGTATCACACCTCTTGTCGTCGTGATGCATGAATGGTGCCCTCAGAGTGATTTTTCGCGAGGGGGGTGCAAAACTAATGCCACCCATATACAGGGGTAACTTTTTTACCCTTTCCTTCCCAATTTAAAATTGCTAACATTTTATGTTCTGAAATGTCTCAATCACTTATAAAGGGGACCACAAACCTGACTTAGGGACAGGTCAGGGGGTCACTAATAAGATAGACTCATCTCATTGAATTTTCTCATTCATCACTCACTCACCCCTTAGTCTAACAACCAGTTGTCTACTGACAAAAGACAATCTGAAAACCACTTTTTACTTTTAACTATGACCTATACACTTGCCTCTCTTAATTATATTATGTACTACTAGATAATACATACCCTGGGTCCCTACCCATAATACTAAGTTGGAGCACCAGTCAAGGAGTTAATTGTGGTCAAATAAAGGTTCAGCAATAAATAAATAAGAGGATCAGGAAGATGTATGTTGGTACTTATGTTATCTTAATCACAGTTTCCACACCATGCCCGTGCGTCGCTCCAGTTAACAGACAAGCCTTAGTATTTCTGATTGGCAGGTCCAGAAATATTCCTCCCACATTCGAAGTCACCAAATTAATTAGCACTTAGAGGTATGTAGGTTAGACCTTTAGGGACGGCATGATGCCTAAATGCAACATGCCTTTAGACATCGCGATGCATGGATGCAGCCCTGATGAGTAACTCACCAGGGCTGCATTCAAGCCTCATGCCGACCCTAGGTGTCTGAATCACCCCTGAAGGCCCCCATACAAAGCTACTATTGTATGTATGGATCAAGGGACTGATCATATTCCCCCTGATGTTAGGGGGGGGGGGGCTTATGGATTGTACACTTTCTGCACTAAGCTCCTTCGTTTCAACCACATTTCCCTTATGGATTTAATCTGAATGCTCTGCACTATTAACATTCTAAGGGCTACATAATCATGTAATGCAGTATGCCCTTTGTCATCATGATGCCCAGGTGAGTGAGCCCAAGATTTTGTTCACCTCCCTAGAGTGGTCAACTTCTTACCCCTTACCTTGTCAAGGGGTTGACATTTTTACTCTCTCCCCCCCCCCCCCCGCCCTCAATGTCGAGATCACTTAGAAAGGGCACCAGGGTCAAGGATTTATGGCTACACTGTAAAAGATAGGTGTACTATCTATGGGCTCGCCCTGTAAAAGTCAATGCTAAGTCAGTATTGGTCCATGGGGCCCACATGTGCTTTCCTTGGGCCAGCTAGGGTTGCCCATATCTGGGTTATGGTCCTTTTTGTCCAGGGCTATAAGTGGAAGCCCAGATGTGATTATAATCCTACCTACCCCCCTAACATGGACCCGAGGAATTCAATGGTTCTATTAGTTTATTGCTAAGACAGCTGGCTACCTAGCAACAACTATTCTAATTGTTTATCTGCCTAGCATTTCCATGCTCCTGAGGTTGATTATAATCATACCTACCCCCCTAAATTGGACCCAAGTGTAAGGCCCTTAGACCTTTAAGGATGGCATAATTCATCAATGCATTTTGCTTGTCATGATACATGAATGCAGCCCTGGTGAGTAACTTGACAGTGCTGCATCCAATTCAAGCATGACCCTACAGGGTTTGAGGCAATCCCTGAGGGTCAGAAGATTCACCAATGTAGCGCTTGCGAGTTACTCGCGGGAGCTGGATTGGTACTCACCGGGGCTGCATTGGTGTAGTATTTTAATTTTTTTTAAGTGATTTTTAATCAGGAGGTAAACAGGTTAGGCTCCAGATATGCGGTGCCTATATTCTCCTGGCTCCTGAGGGCCGTCATAATGTATAATTGTAATTTACAGGCAATTGGCTAGTACCAGACAGTCACAAAGCTAATAAGGGAGTTAAGTGTTATGTAACAGTGACAACTATCATCTTTTAGGAACATGCAGTTCTTTAAGGGTTAAAGGGGTAACCCCCCTCCCCCCCTTGTCCCCTGTGTGTAGTTCCAGCCGTGACCAGAAGGTGTCAGTAGCGTCCAGGGGCGGGGTGCTGGTGCAGGGTGGGAGGGGGCCTGTAGCACGGTGTACCTGGGGGCACAGGCCGAAACAGAGCCTTCTGGTAGTTCCCACAAGAATCACCAGGCCTATACTCGAACCATCTACTGTCTGCTGTGTACACTACCTGTATATATATAGTGTTTGGTCATATGGTCCCTTGGATGACCGTACCCCCACAGTGTCAGGCCTTTACACTAATACTACCGTAAAACTTCGCGTATAAGCCTAACTCGCGTATAATCGGCACCCCTTCTTTGGGCCGATCCTATAAGCCGCACCAGCGATCTGAATAGGGTGGTTTGAGTACTGTTCTATAGGAGCAAAAACTCGCGTATAAGCCGCACCTGGACTCTGTGCCGATCCTATAAGCCGCACCAGCTATCTGATTCGTGTACTAGCCGAGGCTTATACGCGAGGTTTTACGATACCAACCCACTGCAGACCACCTCTACCAGCAGGCTCTGTTAAGGCCTGTGCTTGGGGGTACCTGGAGGGTATCTGGGGGACCAGCAGTAAGACGGTACTGCACCAGCCTCCAATAGTAGATCAGAGACACCTACAGACACCCAGACACCCCTGAACCCGTCACAGCGTCCTGCAGGTACACAGGGGTTGTACACACCCTGATACAACCACACACCCCTGCCACCAGTCATCACATCACCCACACAGGCCACCACACTACCACGGTAAGGTCATAACATATTAAGGGAGTGTTCATTTATTAATTACTGGGGGGGGGGGGGTGAGATTTCGCGCGGAGGGGTGAAAATTGTTTACGCCCTCCCCGCCTCAATAGCGCGTTGAACTATAGTAGCGGGGGGCTTTTTTGCTAAAAAAAAAGTTTTCGCTCCCCCCTCAGGAGGGGTCAGAAATGTTTATGCCCTCCCCAAACCCACCACCCCCCCCCTGTAACTAATAAATGAACACTCCCTAAAGTACAAATTACTGGAGGTGCCGATGGTTCCACCCCCCTCGGTTCGGAGAGTCACCGAAATACCGAAATACCCCTCTTGAGCCACATTACTATGACATAAACGGGGGCTTCACTTTCCACATTTCTGGCCCATTCTCATGAAATTAGATCTGTCAGAGCATGGTGAGAGTTTTGTAATTGCATGTGTTTACATCTGTTTGGTCCGATCTGATGAAAAAGTCGGGTAGTGGAGCCCCTGTTTTTGGTTTAGGGATGTTTTTATTGCCTTACTATATTGAGGCCCGGTAAGGTACTGTGTTCTATGTTTATCTATAAATCATGTCACGCATGAGTACATTTGCCAGACGCACATTTACGAAATCACTTGAAGCATACTTATATCCATGAAGAGGTGGTCAGCCAACTATTGTCGGTGAGGAAAATGCATTTTATGTTGGCAATAACAAAGCTTTGAAATTGGATTGATGAAATTTGAATGAACTTTAAGGTACAAATTAGTATGAGATTGATTATAAACCATCTTCGGGTCCAATGACATATCATCACACCACCAAAAGTGTTATTGTTTTGATTAATAAGTCCTTCACACCAACTCTTGTAAAACAAATACGAAAATATGAAAATAATATATGACAAATAACACCAAGAAAATTAACCACCAAAAATTAAAATTCCATGAGAGAAATACAAGTACAACAAAACATAAATCAATAATAGTATGGTACAGATGTCAGACATGGTCAGACGTCACAAACTTTATCATTATTTTGATTTATTTGTTGTTGTTACTGTTGTTATTATTGTTACTGCTACTGACGCGTACATTACTGTTGCGATTGATTCTGGTCCCGACACTAAAGTCGATGTTGCTGGACTACAGTCTAATCATATCAAACCAAAAACATATTTCCTATTTATTATTGTGCATAAATCAGCCGAATAGAGTCCTGTGTATGGGGGAGCATCAGATAAATAAAATTCAAACCTGTTTGATATGAGATCGGAAGCCCAGAGGTGCAAAATCAGGGTTTAAATCTGGACCTTAATCACGGTATAGAGCCTTGGCAGTTCTATTTATCATCTAAACATGGGGTATTTATAAATATGAACATATTTACAAACCTACCCCAGGTTCTATAATACCTCCCTGTATAACGTATATGGCCCTATGATTTCGTGGTCTGAGTCAGATTTGTGTAAAACATCGGGAAGTGGAGCCTCACCTTTTGGTCCCTTTCTGCATCCAGTGAGACTAGAGAGCTACCACCCCAATTGCCTGCTTCCAACTCACTCTCCTGGAGAGGTGCTTAACACTCGTGACACAAATTCATTTAATAATCTACAGCGGTGACACAGGTATTCTGGAAACCAATGAACAAACAAAAGTAAAATTGACAGGGTGCTTCAGAATTGTTTCTCATGACCACACTCATCCTAAGAATTGGGTTTTGAAGAATGAAAATGGACAAATATTGGCATATTTAGTATTAAATTAAAGCTAATAATGCCAGCAATGCAGTGGTATAGGAAAAACAGAATATTTTCTACACTTTTACAGATCAATTAATCCTTAACCAATAGAATTTGAATTTGGTTAGAAAAAAATACATTTTTCTATACATTTTAACCTACGAGTAAAAAAAGAAGAAAAAAAGCCTCCCTCCTCTTTTTTTCAGTGTTTGGTGATGAGGGACAACTTTTTTTTGAGTGGCCTAACATGAGCAGGGGGCGTGGCAGCCACGAGAGGTGGACTGGGGAAGAGGGATAGTCAACCTTCGACATCAATGCTCTTCCCTTCTAAAGGCACAACGATTCAATGATCACTTAACATAGCCATACGGTAAGAGGTCTGACAGGGTAGCCAGAGATTATCTAGAAGTAGATATGGCCAAAAAAAAAGTTTTGTTTTAGGTCACCCGACCGACCCTGTCAAAACAGTGCCGACTCTATTAACGCAATTTTGAAGAAACTCTTGTATTTTTACACTTTTTTTAATCAATTCTAGGTTTACAAAGAGGCTGGCTACTATTTTTATGTTTGGTTCGTAATGTGAAATAGAAATGCTGCTATATAGATGGGCTGTCCTTACTTTCATGTGAAGAAACAAATCTTTTTTCTAAATGGCCTCAGTGCCTATGTCAGCCTCAATGCCTATGACAACAAGGCGCAGCTAGCAGAAAAAAAAACATCCCCGAGGGCTATCTTAGGATAGAATTATATTTACTACATATACATATGTTCTAAGAGCTGTGTAGCATAACACCGAATTTAAAGATGAAATCAAAGATGACTCGTATTTTGAAGAATCAAAAATCTGGCCGGCCTTTCATCTATGAGGACTATCAAAAACAACGTCTGTATATATATACACTGAAAATTCTGGGGGTTAGTCAATGCTAATATATCTTAGTCAAAACCACTAACTTATCAGCATTATTAAATCGAACTAAGATTTTGCTAAATTATGACTAACTTTTTACTAACCAGCTACCCACAGGAACTCCACACCAGGTGACAGCACAAGCAAATCATGAAATATTTATCTATATGATAAGATTGTAATTGAACTTGTTATCATGCTCAAAGGTAACCTTTTCTAATTTTGAATATGATATGGGGTATAACATAATGTATGCATGTATCTACTTGCAGGGGCGTGGCAACCGGGGGGGGACGGGGGGGACATGTCCCCCCCACTTTTGACCAACCCCAAAAAAGGTCAAACCAAAAAGGTCAAGTAAAAAGGGGTCAGAAAGGGTCACAATACCCCTCAGTCCCCCCTACTTTGAAACTGCTTGCCACGCCCCTGACTTGGCCAGCTTTTAAAAGATAACTGATCAACCTATTCCAATGAGGTTTTCTGAATGGGACACCTTTTTTGTGTTTTTGAAAAATGCACAATATCAAAGACAGACTCAAGTCTCTATATGGCCAATTCTACAGGACAATAATTGTTATGTAGACAAACTGGCTTTAATGGATGGAGTTACCATTGCACACGTAACTCATGATGTGGTTGTTGCATATTGACCAGGACCATGGCACTGACTGGTCATAGATGTACTAATCACTAATAAATGACTACCGTGAATTCCTGCATGTAACTTGTGGGTTATACTAGAACCAACCCAGCCTACAAAAAAACGTTAATTCAACGTTCATTTAACGTTTATAATAGGTTGAAATAACGTTATGAAATAACGTTAGATTGCAGTGAAAATCATGGACTCAAATATCCGTTTATTCAACGTTGATATGAGGTTGATTTGACGTTTATTTGACGTTTTTTCAACGTTGATAAAACGTTGATTAACGTGCAGAGGGCAACGTTAGATTGCTCAACCTAAGCATAACCTTTCTATGATGTCATGAGCATGTTATGAATGTTAGAATAACGTTGACTAAAGGTTAAAATAATGTTAAATCAACATTTGGGGAACGATGGTAAATTACTTAACTATCATTTAACCATTATTTTATATGTCATCTAGCATCAATTCATCAGTATTCCATCCTTTTTACATGTCCCATGTCCAAAGGTCTGGGATAAACGAGTCCTTCACCCCTGCATTATATCCTGGGGCGGGTATATATAAGACCCGTGTATTAATACATCAAGGCAATAAGATCAGGTTGTATATATCTACCCTCTAACTCTACAAAATGGGTGTATGTATTAAGTTGCATCAAATGCAAGTTATAACAAGGTCCCTTTTACCTAAATGTTGTCAAACTATATTCTGATATAAAATGCTGATGCTATGTCTTATAAAGCATTCATGTATCATCATTATGTATAGTTTATTTCAGACAATTATGATGATAGATCCTCAATATTGTATCAGAATCAACTAAGCTGCCACCTAGTGAGATAGATTGAAAACACAAATAACGTTAAATTAACGTTAAATTAACGTTAAATTAACGTTAAATTAACGTTAAATTAACGTTAATTAAATGTGAATTTCCATACCACATGGTGTACAGGTTCCCTATTATCGACCAGTTCACATTGTATTTCTGATGTGCACTGCAAATGTGAACTATATTCATAACACTAGGTGTTATCAAGGGGTGCTCTAGGCATTGTACTTTGTAAATGTAATATGAATTAGGGCTAAATCTTTCTGATTTACCCATAAAGGACCCATTATGTGCAATCAGTGCTAATCCCCATAGACATATCTAAAAGGCTGTTATCCCTTTAATAACAATACAAGTTCAGGTTATTTGTTATTCACGGGTTGTCTACTTCCAAATGATTTTAATCGTATCAGAAATTTATTTAATGATATGCCAATTGAAGGTAAGCAATCAATTCAATTATTAAAGCTGCAAGCACTATGACAGACGTGCACAAACTATAGGCATCTAGCCAAAGTTATAAGGATGATTTCATCTATTCAGCTAACATTTCACTGTACTCATACTAGTACCATCCATTATCTCTATATATCGATTTTTATATTTATCAATTAAAATACATGGTTTTAATATACATAATGTTGAAAATTATCCACTGAACATTGATTTAATGTTAAGTAGAAAAACGTTATTTGCTGAACGTTTATCTAACATCAAAAATATGTCATTCAGTTCAGGTTATTAAAGAAACGATAGATTAACGTTTTACTAACGTTTTTCATGTCACGTTAGATAGTAAACCTTTATACAACGTTGATCAACGTTAGATTAACGTTTCTTGTTACCTGGGAAACCTCTAGTGCAGGTTATACAATATTCTCAGGTCTATGGGCGGGTTTTTGAAGGTATAGTACAGTACTAAAATCACAATTTTCAAGCCCTAGGTAGAGGTTATAGGATTCTCTCAAAGTCGGGGTGTGAGCTATATGTGAGATGCGGGTGTACACCAGATTTCATAAGTAGCCTCATAAGTTCAGGTGACCAGGGCAATGCTAACTTTTAGCTAAGGGTTAGCAGCAAAACGCTAAGATAGGATAGGAACTTTGGGCAAGTAATTTTCGCTAATGTTTTTACAAAAGTTAGTAAAAAGTTAGTACAACCTACTAACTTTTGACTAACATTTGAGATTCAATATTTTCAGTGTACAATGATATATCATTCCAAGTTATGTTTCTAGATCTACCTAGGGGTGTCATTGATATTCGCTGTATTAACATAAATTCTCTATTATGTCAATATGTATACAGGATCGGTAAAACTGACTTTGGGGAGTCGGTATCTGGTGTCAATTTTTCAGTATCAGGCTGCAGGCCCTTATTGTTGACTCGTGAAATACGGCCTGACAGTCAACTCGTGAAATAACCCAGCCAACAGACTAAGAGGAGTGAACCTTTGTCTATTTATTGACATAAATTAGATGTCAATGACATCCCTAGTTCTACCTGAGGCTTAACCTAAACTATGATACCATTTCTCTGATGTCAGCCTCCCCACCCCCCAAATAAAAAAGAAATTAGAAGGATTAAGCAAGGTAAGCTTGAGAACATACAGGCATGTCCAGCATTTTTATATCTCACAAAGCAGCATAGCTAAATGCACCCCATATGTGTTTTTTTTTTTGGGGGGGGGGGCTAAATTTAGGTTACAGATATTATTGTCCAGTTATGGACATGTCATTTATTGGCACATGGAGAAGGGGGGCTACGTTGATATATGTGAGGGAGGGGGTCACATTAAAAAATGGCTCTCCGTGGTGGGGGGGGGGGACAAGTTTAGTCTCAATGCTGGAGTGGTTGAAACTGAACACGGACAATTTCAATTTCAATTTACGAAGTTTTTATCCTGCAATCATGAAAAATATAAAATCACATCCAATTATATTTGTTTCAATCGAACTACAGAGAAGGTTTATACTAACTATGAATAATTAATTACATTTGTTTTTATAACCACAGCACATCATTTTCATGATTAGCATGAGAAAGATCAGTTACAATGATATTACTTGGGGTCGAGGGGAAGGGGAGGGGGGAGGGGAGGGAGTATGAGGTGATACCAAATTCTGAAAAATTAATAGGGGAGACCGGGGCACGTTGAATCGCTATGACACCTTTATTTTTTTCCTGACCTTGCTAAAGGGACCTGAACTTTGATTTTGTATCAAGAAGTTACCTTGTATCATTGCGATATAAGCTGACCTACGGCAAGGCAAATGTGGTCTTTTGTTGTATTTTTCTTGAGCTTTATAAAATAAAATCTATGGGTGGTTTAATGTGCCCCATGCCCAGGGTAAGTTGATCCACCCACTGGGGCACCTTGAAACACATGCGTTGAACGATCCAAACAATCACCAATATAGATCAATAATGGAAATTTCAGTTGGAATTAGTTGCTATCTTTACTTTTGCATAGGATTGAATGAAAACATTACATATTCAATGCACGAAAGCCACTTAATTATAGTTTCTATGGAAGTGACTGAGTTTTTACCTTACAAATCTTTCTTAGTGTTAAATTAAACCGGTTTGAATAAATATGAATAAATCTTTGAGTACATTCTTTTATAATGTAACTCTGAAAAGTGGTAAATCTGGGAATAAAGACACTGTAAATATGTTACACAAGAATTTCTTTTTCACAAACCGCAAATTATGTATTCTTTCATCATTTTATAACCAAATTGTATTGAATTTGTTTATGTCATTATCCATATTATCTTACATTGATACACTACTAACATTGCATCATTATTCAGTCATTTAATTGTCTTAACACCATTGTCAAAGAGCCCTGAACATTGGGGCACTTTGAGCCGGCTCAAGGTGCCCCAGAGCTTGGAGCACCTTGAGCATGGCTCAAGATGCCTGTTTTTTGTGGCTCAATGTGCCCCATGATGGTCATCACAGATAAGATTGATGTTATCCAAATTACGTAACACACCCAGCAGTAAAGCTGGGTTCTATTCAAGGGTTTGTATGTTTACTTCAACCTCCATAGAGATCTTAGGCCAGCAATGTTTTTTAACGACACAAGAACAAAAGTTTAACAATTGCAAATATCTATTTTCAACACTATAAACCTTTAATGTTGTCTAACTTTCTCATCAGCGTCCTTAAATCTTCATGATGTTGCTGATCTGAACTGTCTATATAAGGGGGTGATGTGGTAGGCATACTGCCCGTAAATTCCCAAAGGACTAGCAAAGAGAGCGGGCGGTTCACCATGCCCAGGTGGTCAACGTGTCCCAGTCTCCCCTACATTTAGAAGAATACCATACATATATGAGGGTAATATTCATCTGACTCAATTTAAGTACTTGCGACTATTTGTAAAATTCCACATGTATGTGATCTCGGGAGGGGGGGTCAGAAAAAATTGCCAACCTGGGAAAATATACCAAGAAGGGGGGGGGGGGGCTTTGAGCATTAGCAGTAGGTAAGACATGGAGGATTGTGGCATTTTCATGAGCCCATGATACTGACAGCATTGCTATAATCTATATGGTTTTGTCATTATTGACCAGTCACAATGAAGCATCTGTTTACCCCTACAGGTGGTGTACTGATGGATCCCCCGTCCCCCTCCCTGCACCGCGTGGCCCACATCCAGCCCCGACTCCTCAACCCCAGCTTCACACAACCCAACAAGGACCGGGTCAGCATCCAGCCCCGCGCCAGCTTCACACAACCCAACAAGGACCGAGTCAGCATCCAGCCCCCCGCCGACCCCCACCACGACCCCTCAAGGTCATCTACCAGCGCCACCAGCAGGAGCCACAGCCCATCAAGGTCACCGCTTCTCCCCATCAGGAGGGAACAAGCGACCGGGCACATTCCTCCCTCCTCCAGGGAGAGTTCTAAGTGTCGGGGTACTTCTTCGCTGGCGTCAAATTCAAGTTCAAGATCAATTTCAAGTATAAAACCTGCAGAATCTCTGCTCAAGGTCGTTCAGATACAAGGGCAAGGTCAGGAAGTTAACAAGGTCATCGGATCTCAAGGTCAAGGTCAGGAAGTTAACAAGGTTGTCAGATCTCAAGGTCAAGGTCAGGAAGTTATCAAGGTCGTCGGATCTCAAGGTCAAGGTCAGGAAGTTGTCAAGGTCACTGAGAAAGTGGCGGACAGCATGAAACGGGAAATCAGTCCCATCTCCACTCCAGCCGCCATTAGCGGAAACGGACCTGAGCAGCAAGGCATTGTGGGTAGTCCCGGCACTAATGGCACTTCCGGTAGTACGAGTGCTACTTCCGGTTCTACTAGTAATGGAAGCACTGCCGCTAGAAATGGTACAAATGTTGCTAGTAATGGAACAACTGTCGCTAGTAACGGAACAGCTCCCACTAATGACGTCACAACTGATACTGTTGAGACTACTAAGAAGCCTACTAAGAAGCCTCTTATGACGTCACTACTCGGCAAGAAGAAGATCTCGTGGTTAAAAGCCATCAAAAGTGCCAAGGGGTGAGTCTCTGGCATTTATATCGATTACACATTTTATATCACCAAAGTCTGAGCAATCCATTCCATTAGAAAATCAATGATTTTTTATGCAGTTTTCAGAAGACAAAACTCTGGTTCATCTCAAGGACTATTTTTGCTGGATTGGTAGAAGCACTGGGATGAGCCTGCACCCCATTAGCACATAATATCCTTTTCCAAGAACAAATTCTCAGCTAAAAGCTCCTTCTATTAAAAGCCCAGAGACATGTCTTTTGTCTCCAGAGACATATTCATTTCTCTTATAACAAGGATTTATTACCTCTGGAATTATAGTCAGAACCTGGAGACAAACAAATCCACAAATCGCAAAAAAAACTGAGCCATATCTTTTTCTAAGAGACTACAGTTAGGGTTGGGTTAGGGTTCGGGTTGGGGTTCATCTCTCTCCAAATTCTGAGAAACAATCATGATTGTTTTGTTGATGATGCCTTCTTAAAAGAGCAGGCTAGTGTCTCTTGAGACCATAGACATGTCTCTGGCCTTCTAATACAAGGATTTCTCACCTCAAAATTTCTTCTTATAGAAGGAGATCATGTGCTAATAGCCCCAAGTCTCAACACTAGAACAATAAATCAGAGAAGGGCAATTTCATTTCTGATATGACCTCGGTCATCTTTATTATTGATCCACCCACACATCTATACACGTATATATATCCCGGTCAGGGCCTGTCTCAACTCCCCTAATATGGCTCAAGATATCAGAGTTAAAATCGGCCAGAAACACCAACTGCTCCTGTTTATGGCGAGTCGTCGGATAAATAGCCCTAGGCAGATTGTCAAGAGGATCAGGAGGGGTGTCCTTGGCCTAAATGGTTTACTTTAACGCCATAAACCCCTCTGTGTGTATTCATCATTTATAAGTGTACGGATATAACCTACCCCTCTCTTGTGATAACGTGGAGTTCATACCGGTTTAAGCCTTTAAGGACCGCATGATACATTAATGCATCATGCCTTGGTAGTCATGATGCATGAATACAGGCCTGGAAAGTATTTCATCAGTGCTGCATGCAAGCATCGTGCACTCTCTAAGGGTCTGCATGATGCACTAATGCAGTACCGGCGAGTTACTCGCCGGGGCAGGATTGGGGCATCATGATGATACATGTCATCTGTTAGTGACAAGCTGTCCTTAAAGGGGGTTTGTACTGCATGATAACACGGCTTTATACGTGTTTAATTCGACGTGAGGACCACCAACATCCCCCACAATGGCCACAAGCCGACTGCAACCCTTTGAGGGTGGCGTGCCCCTCAAAGATGATATTTGTTTTCATGATACACCAATGCAGCCCTGGTGAGTGACTCGCCTGTGCATCATGCCGATCCTTCGCGAGTGTATCAACCTTGGAGGGGCGGCATGATGCTTGATTGCAGTTACTCACTGGGGCTGCATTATGCATCATGACGACAAGGGACATTATCCCTTTAGACATTAAGCTGTCCTTAACGTATTAAAGGCAGCATATTGCTTTAATTTGTAATGCATGATGTCGGCATGATGCATGAATGCAGCCACACTGAGTACAATCACCAGCACTGTAATGATACACCATGCACCTTCTTGCGGTTGATACACTCCTGAAGGGTGGGTATGATGCATGAATGCACCCCCTGGTGGCTAGACTCGTCAGGGCGGCATGCATGAATCATGCCGACAATAGGCATATCACATTAAAGCACTTTGCGGCCCTTAACGGGTTTAGTGAAGGATCCTTTAGAACCACACACCCCTTACACACTGAGCGCATCACGAGTTAATCCCCCCACCTGATGGTTCACTAGATACCCACCAGGGGGCATTGTACACGCACTACGTTGTGCCCCTCCGCGCGGCGTGTGTGTGTGTATTGATGCGCTATCTGGTGGATCTGGGGGATCAGGGTGAGGGACTACATACAGGGGTATCGGTTAGCTGTTTGTAAGGGGACAGATGGGGTGGGGAGATAGCTGTGTGTGGGGGGGGGGGGGGAGGGGGGGGGTTGTGTGTGTGTGTGGGGGCGGGGGGGGGGGGGGTGGCGGGGGCTTCCAGTGGTCTGGGTGCACGACACCGGGTGTGTCTAATAGGATTAAGTCCCGTTATAAGTACACCTGTTTGTGCTGGTCATTGAGACTACAACAGGGAAGGGCAGGGGGATGCGTCTTAACCCTTTACGGGTAGCAGACTCATTTAATGTGCCTTTGTAGGCATGATGCATGGATGCAAACTGGCTGGCGAGTCTATGTTCGACAGGGCTGCTTTCATGCATCATCCTGGCCCCTCAGGAGTGTATCAGCCCCTTAGGATCAGCATGCTGCGTGAATGCAGGTCTGGAGAGCCACCCTCCTGGGCTGCATTCAAACATTTTGCCGATAAAGGGCGTACAACGCCATGCGACCGTTAAAGGGTTCAGATATGGCGAATTCCGAGAATTAAGATGGTAGACGTCAGCGTAAGATGAGGGGGTGTTGTGTAGACAGACAAACTACGCACACCAGTGAGGAAGTGTTGGATATCGGACGGTCTTTCATCGAGAATACATTCAGCCCTCGTGGGAAAAAAAAGAGAATTTCACCAAAAGCAGTCATGGGTGAAAGTTTAACGCCAGACTTCTGGACTGATCAACACGCTAAACTGTAGGTGTCATGTATTTCTTATTTTATGTTTATTCATATTGGATATATATTTTGGATATCATTTTACAATTTGCAAAGGAATCTTTTATAAAGTGTCAACCCAATTTCAACCAATTATTCAAGGTATACCGTATTATAATTAACTATAGGCCTATAAACGGCCCCTTGGCTCAGCAAAGCCGCTGTGAGGTCTAGTGCATCATTTGAATGATCATACATTCTTCTTTCTAAATAATAAGTGTAATGTCATTGCGGTATGATATCTTTGTAACTCCATTATCAAGAATCCCGCTCAATAAGTGAGTTGGGGAGGGGTTGGGGCGTCAAGGGGATGGGGTGCTTTAGGCTTAAAGAATGAAAGAAGATGTATGTGTAATTTAAAGGTGGGAGTGAATAAGGGGCCGGTAGTATAATACATACTGCCTAGTGTGTGGTAAATGCCCCCCCCCCCCACCTCACATGCGTACGTTCACACACCGACGCACATTAGCTAACCCAGCTCATGTATGTCAGGGCTATCAATTTATCAAATTACATTGTTAAAGTATATCTCAATATTCTTTAATTCCAATGTATATAACAAACGTACAATACAAAACGCTTTGAACCTTCATCTTTATGAATTACCATCTTCCTAACTCTCTCCCTGTCTCCCCCTAGTGACAATCAAAAGCATTAGTGTTTCATTTGTGGTGTATTCATGCTAAACAATAAACTTCCACTAGACGCCGTTTTCTGTTTCTAAAAGGGAACAGAGTACTGGTGTCGTAATATTTTTATCATTTTATGGCAAAACAATCGACTCAATCATCATTAATCTTTTCATAAATAATCAGTGATGGGGGTTTGATGACAATTTAGACAGTTCGTTTTTAGTACAGTTTCCACCATCAGTATGTAACTATGTCATACCCTATACATCTATCGTGTCAATGGCAGCATCATATGTAAAAGATTAAAAAAAAATAACATCCTTCAAGATCAATCATAACTATAGTTAACAACAGCCCTAATGATGCTGTCATTAGTCGTAGTTCTATATATGACCGTACATCCAGCCATCACCTAAACACAGTGTCTCCCCCTAGTGTCTGTAAGCTGAACTGTGTGTGTGTGTCCCCCTGTACAACCACTGTCTGTGTCATAACCGCTATCTGAGTCAATAACATATAGAGGTAGACCATCCAACCACTATCTGTGTCAAAAAAACGCTAACTGTAGTAACCATCCAACCGCTATCTGTAGTAATGACCGCTATCTGTGTCAACTTCTTCTGTATTGTGTTTCATGGTCTATAGGCACATCCAACCTCTATCTGTGTCAAAAGATGCCATCTGTGTCATATGAGCAATTTCTATCAAAGACTCATACCAAGCATGTACACACCAATTACCATGTGGGACACGGAGGGGGGGGTCATTGTTTAACGGGGGGCAGCAAATTCGGACCCCTTGAGGGAGGGGGGTAGACAGAGAAAAAAAGTGGATCATTATTGGGGTGTGTGAGGCCAGACAATTTTGCCATGCCCACACTAATATTCAAACACCCCCCTAATTTAATATGAGTATTGAGAAACACGAGCAGAAAAGATATATGTTGGTAGAGCAACCGCTATCTGTGTCAAGGTTATAAAATATACATGGGAGTACTATTGCCACTATACCCTGCCCTAGCCTGATGTCCTGCCCCACAATTGATCTACACCTGTGCCCTGACAAGATTTTGACCTTAGCTGACCTTTGTTGTATTTCCTATCCTACCCTACCCTATAGTAAGGTTGATACAGATAGCGGTGTTACTACAGATAGTGGTTGGTAGAGTAACCACTATCTGTGTCAAGGCTATAAAATGTTTGCAAGTTTTTAAAACTTTTATAACCAAAGAATTGATGTCAACAATAACAAATAGGACTATTCTTCTATGAGCTTTTACCATTTTCCCAAAAATTTACTTTTTTCAGGGACATTCTCAATTTTTCTCTCTGAATTGAATATTTTCGGGAAAGTCGTCTTCCCCCGCAAATTTGGCCATTTACATGGAAATTTGTCTTTTTAAACATTTTACGTTTTAGTGGCTGTACAGCAGCCATTTTCTGGAAATTTGCATTTTTACCGTGTCCTTTTAGCATTTTCCATGTTTTTTTTACTTGGTTCTCCCCACATTTGCTGTTTTCAGAGAAAAAAGAAAATTGTGTTTAATTCCCCTTTTCTCGCCAATTTGGCCATTTTTTAGAAGGTATTGACTTTTTCGAAATATGGAAGTTTTCTCCGGAAATTGGCCATTTTTACTAGAAATTGATATTTTCGTTATCTTTTTACCTTTTTCTCCTAAAATTAGTCATTTTTAGGGAAATTTACTTTTCCACATTTTTTTTTCTTGGCCATTTTGAAGAAAGTTAGCTTTTTCAAGATTTTTTTCAACTTTTCAAGTTTTTTCCAGATCTGGTCCTCCTAGGCCTCTGTCCTAAACTCCCTACAGGTGTTACACACCCACAAACCCAATGTGTTACAAAGTCACTACCAAAGCATTTTTGACACACTTAGTGTAAGGAGAAATACCAGATATGCTTGACACAGATAACACCTTGTTGATACACTTTATTTGACACATATAGCGGTTTTTTTACACAGATAGCGGTTGGATGGTCAACCTCTATATGTGATTGACACAGGTAGCGGTTATGACACAGATAGTGGTTGTACACCCCCCCTAGTGACTGTAAGCTGAACTCTGAGTGTGTCTCCCCCTAGTGACTGTAAGCTGAACTCTGTGTGTGTCTCCCCCTAGTGACTGTAAGCTGAATTCTGTGTGTGTGTCTCCCCCTAGTGTCTGTAAGCTGAACTGTGTGTGTGTCTCCCCCTAGTGACTGTAACCTGAACTCTTTGTGTGTCTCCCCCTAGTGACTGTAAGCTGAACTCTGTGTGTGTCTCCCCCTAGTGACTGTAAGCTGAACTCTGAGTGTGTCTCCCCCTAGTGTCTGTAAGCTGAACTCTTTGTGTGTCTCCCCCTAGTGACTGTAAGCTGAACTCTGTGTGTGTCTCCCCCTAGTGACTGTAAGCTGAACTCTTTGTGTGTCTCCCCCTAGTGACTGTAAGCTGAACTCTGTGTGTGTCTCCCCCTAGGGTCTGTAAGCTGAACTCTGTGTGTGTCTCCCCCTAGTGACTGTAAGCTGAACTCTTTGTGTGTCTCCCCCTAGTGACTGTAAGCTGAACTCTGTGTGTGTCTCCCCCTAGTGACTGTAAGCTGAACTCTGTGTGTGTCTCCCCCTAGTGACTGTAAGCTGAACTCTGTGTGTGTCTCCCCCTAGGGTCTGTAAGCTGAACTCTGTGTGTGTCTCCCCCTAGTGACTGTAAGCTGAACTCTCCGTGTCTCCCCCTAGTGACTGTAAGCTGAACTCTGTGTGTGTCTCCCCCTAGTGACTGTAAGCTGAACTCTGTGTGTGTCTCCCCCTAGTGACTGTAAGCTGAACTCTGTGTGTGTCTCCCCCTAGTGACTGTAATCTGAACTCTGTGTGTGTCTGCCCCTAGTGTCTGTAAGCTGAACTCTGTGTGTGTCTCCCCCTAGTGACTGTAAGCTGAAGTCTCCGTGTCTCCCCCTAGTGACTGTAAGCTGAACTCTGTGTGTGTCTCCCCCTAGTGACTGTAAGCTGAACTCTGTGTGTGTCTCCCCCTAGGGTCTGTAAGCTAAACCCTGTGTATCTGTGTGTCTCCCCCTAGTGACTGTAAGCTGAACTCTGTGTGTGTGTCTCCCCCTAGTGACTGTAAGCTAAACTCTGTGTGTGTCTCCCCCTAGTGACTGTAAGCTGAACTCTGTGTGTGTCTCCCCCTAGTGACTGTAAGCTGAACTCTGTGTGGGTCTCCCTAGTGACTGTAAGCTGAAGTCTCAGTGTCTTCCCCTAGTGACTATAAACTGAATTCTCTGTGTGTGTCTCTGTTGGGCGCTATTCGCCAATTTGCGCAGAACACCAATATTGCTCAGAACACCAATCTGCGCGGAATGGAAATATCAGTGTGGCTGCAAGCACCTGTTTACTTTGCAAGTTCTTTTGCCAATAGCACCCTAATTTGTTAAAATAAAAGAGGGACGCCATAAATATTGATGAATTGTATACATTCATCCTTCGAAATCGGAAAAGGTATAGTAATCTTAATCTATATAAAATAACTTGATTAGAATCTCGCATCTATTTGTATACCGCGCACTGCAGATTGGCGTTCTGCGCCGATTGGCGAATAGCGCCCAACATCCCCCTAGTGTCTGTAAGCTGAACTCTGTGTGTGTGTCTCCCCCTAGTGACTGTGAGCTGAACTCTGTGTGTGTGTCTCCCCCTAGTGACTGTAAGCTGAACTCTGTGTGTGTGTGTCTCCCCCTAGTGACTGTAAGCTGAACTCTCTGTGTGTCTCCCCCTAGTGACTGTAAGTTGAACTCCGTGTGTCTCTCCCCCTAGTGACCTTAAGCTGAACTCTCTCTGGGTCTCCCCCTAGTGACTGTAAGCTGAACTCTGTGTGTGTCTCCCCCTAGTGACTGTAAGCTGAACTCTGTGTGTGTCTCCTTCTAGTGACTGTGAGCTGAACTCTGTGTGTGTCTCCCCCTAGTGACTGTAAGCTGAACTGTGTGTGTGTGTCTCCCCCTAGTGACTGTAAGCTGAACTCTATGTGTGTGTCCCCCCCTAGTGACTGTAAGCTGAACTCTGTGTGTGTCTCCCCCTAGTGACTGTGAGCTGAACTCTGTGTGTGTGTCTCCCCCTAGTGACTGTAAGCTGAACTGTGTGTGTGTGTCTCCCCCTAGTGACTGTAAGCTGAACTCTGTGTGTGTCTCCCCCTAGTGACTGTAAGCTGAACTCTGTGTGTGTCTCCCCCTAGTGACTGTAAGCTGAACTCTGTGTGTGTGTCTCCCCCTAGTGACTGTAAGCTGAACTCTCTGTGTGTCTCCCCCTAGTGACTGTAAGCTGAACTCTGTGTGTGTCTCCCCCTAGTGACTGTAAGTTGAACTCCGTGTGTCTCTCCCCCTAGTGACCTTAAGCTGAACTCTCTCTGGGTCTCCCCCTAGTGACTGTTTGCTGAACTCTGTGTGTGTCTCCCCCTAGTGACTGTAAGTTGAACTCTGTGTGTGTCTCCCCCTAGTGACTGTGAGCTGAACTCTGTGTGTGTCTCCCCCTAGTGACTGTAAGCTGAACTCTCTCTGTGTCTCCCCCTAGTGACCGGAAGCTGAACCAGGTGACCCGTTCATCAGACGTGGAAGAGGTGATCTTTAACCTCCTGGCTGAGCAGGGACAGGTCTCTGTTGCCAAATTCTGGAATGTAAGTATATGCGTTAATGTACTCCATGACATTGGCAAATTAGTATTGACAAGTTTCTAGTTGATAAGAGTTTGATTGGGCTCAGAATTTGAGTTATTCTAGGCCGTTTATCAAACTCGACTCAAAAGCGGTGTTAGTCTTTATCAAAGGAATTGTGATAATTACGTTGAATACAGTACGGTTATTGCCATTTTATTTATTCTGAAAATAAAAAATGAATACATTTGATTTATTTGCATACACAATTAAAATCACTTACAATAAACCTTTGAGGGTAGCATCGGAAATGAAGGCCACAGCTAGTAACTCTCTCATAACATCACGCCTATCAAAGGGTTTACATAATAAAGAACCAATACAGCATCAGCGAGTTATTTTCCAGCACTGGTTCATCATGGCGCCGAATGATAATGTGCATAAATGATGACAAATAAACACAAATCTGGACTCATCATCCAAACCGTCAATGTTAATTGAGAACCAAAACATACATGTGCAATTTGCAAAATGAAAATAAAATTAAGGTAAATCAAAATGTCAATGTTAATATGCATGTACTGTTACACCCCCTACAGGTCATTAAGTGGGCGGGGCTGTGGCACGGAGACCCGCGTCTCCGCGAGTGTCGGGACCAGATGGCGAGGAAAAGTAAAACCATGACAGGATCTCAGAACGAGGCTGACATCGTGCTGGACAAGGACGCCTTCAAGAAGTAAGTCTCATCTTATAGCCGTATTTCTATCTTAAGGTGGTTGTCTACTTTGTATCAAGACTAATTAGATAAACCGAAAACTTTGTACATACATCATCACAGCCTTACCATGTAGTGACCCTCCTTCACCTGGGCCCTTTGGAGCATTGCAGCACAAGGGCAGATGAAGATGTTTTTTTCTGCCCCCCCCCCCTCACCGCCCATCCTGGTCAATTGGTCAAAATTTGTTTGCACCCCATACTTGCAAAAGCTAATCACTCCCTAACTCTCTCCCTTTCCCCAGGTGCATCTCAGACAACATCTGGGTGATCGGGCGAGCCTTTAAGAAGGATCTTATCATCCCGGAGTTCCGCGGCTTTACGGAGGAACTGCACAAGATCTTCCAGCGCTGTAAGGAGAACGATGCCGGAGAGGTCAGTCAGAGTTACTTTAGTTATATTACCATATTGCCATGTTTATGGTCCGTCCGGCCGTTGGGCTCTTTGCTGTATCCACACTCTTAGAAGTCAATGAGCAGTAGTTTCAGTATATACTACAGTATTATATAATGGTAATGTAACTGGAGAGTCGAATAATTTTGGGTTGACAGTACAAAATGATGTATTTCTAGTTTCACTATTTACGTGATAGATACCGCACGATTATGTCAAAATAACCATGACAGACTGGCTGGTCCCCTCACCATGGGTTAAAGTGTATTTTATTACATGGTCCAGTTGCATATTTCTAGTTGGTATTGTTATATAGCTCTTTGGGTCCAAATCCGAGATTTTTATGCTGAAAAGGTGAATAAAATCACAGTACATCACCAATTTTGAATTAGAATGATAATAGGTGTGTGTCCACTATAGGACAAGGAAAGTGGACGATTTTATCTGTTTGACGTCCAGTAATATGTGCATATTTGGAAAATCTTTCCTAGATATATTCTACTTTAAATGCAGGTGTGGTGTGTCCACTAGGCTTGATAAACTACTGCCCAATCAGGGCAAAAATGGACGAGGTTGTACAATAGAATAAAGAGTATATTGTCCAATTTTTGCACTAAAAATCAAACATATTATATATTCAAATGCCCACTTTTTGACCCCTGCAGATTGCTATCCCACTTTTGTATTTGAGAATTTTGTCGTCCAGCTGTGTCCACAAAACATATATTTCATATTTGTATTCAAATTCACGTTTTGACGGACGACAAACGGCCTGACAAATGCTAGTGGACACGGGCATAATAAGAGGTGTTGCATGATTCAGATCCCGGACTCGGTGCCCAAGCTGGGCGGTGTGGACAGGGACCTGTGGGGCGTCACCGTCTGTACCATAGACGGGCAGAGGTAGGATTCTCTTTGCACTCTTGAATCTTACTTTAATTCTGAAGATTTTAATCCTTTACTGGCCGCATGCAATTACTTACTGGTGCTAGTTACCCTCTCTGGAAGATCTATTCTAAATATTTTCGCACTAAAGGCGTATATAGCATGATTATGTGCCTAAATGAAGTACCCATGGTGTCCATGGGGCGTAGCCACTGGTATTCTCTAGCCAATTTCTCTATTTCTGCAGTGACAGATTTGGGATATATCCATAATTTCATTTCGCCTTAGTATGCTTATCCAACCTCAAATCCTTTCCTAAATACTGCTGGAATCAACTAGTATACACTCTAATGATTAATTTGATGCCTTGTTTACATACCCACGGTCAAATTTAGACCAGCAATTTTTGGACAACACCATACCGTGCGGGACTACAGGGGCACCCCGGCCGTCACCTAGCGTCAATTTGGTGTGGTGCAACCAACAGTGCCCCCTTCAACACCAATCCTCAAACCCTATACACTACCTCACCCTGCCTTCCTAAACCAATTTCCCTCCAATTTCTCACCAACCTTTATTTTAATATTCATTTATCTTTTCAAATCATCAAATAGATATCTCTTTTATGTATTTTATGGTTATGAAATATTGATCAAAATATTGTTGATTCCTGTCGTACAAACTACCATTGTAACACAGGCTTCACTGTAATAAGATTTGACAACATTATATCTATCCAATCCTGCCCTCCCTCTAGGGACTCTATAATGTCAGTATATGTATTATGCCATGCCCTTTAACTGTGTCCATTACTTTACATAAGAGCTGTGTTTGGGGCCTTGTACATCCCTATCTGCAGTCAGTCCTAAGGCCAAAGAAAAAAGGTCTGTTTCAGGTAAAATGAGCAAAAAATGTAGGGTCGGTAGGTCAGATTTTTTTTTTAAACATTAAAATACTAGCCAGCCTCTCCGAAGACCCTAAGATTGACACAAAAAAGGTAAAAATAGAAAACCTCATGTCGGCCCTGTTTTGATAGGGTCGGTCGGGTGACTTGAAACAAACTTTTGTTTTTTAGGCCTAAGCCATGTCATTATTAACTACACATGTGTTCATTATTCCCCACACTAGAGCGGCGTTTGGTGACTCGTCGGTGCCCTTCTGCCTCGAGTCGTGTGCCATGCCATTTAACTACGCCCTAGCCGTGACAGAACTCGGGGCCGAGGACGTCCACAAGTGGGTGGGGTTCGAACCCTCAGGGTCCGGCTCCAACGACCTCTCTCTAAACCACGACCGTAAGTTACTTTTATAAAAAAATATATATATTTATACTCACATGTATTTCCTTTGAAATTATTTTATATTCAATTTTATGTGTATGTTGTTTCTATATTATCAGGGTGCATGATTAGTCAGATTGGCAAGACAATACCCAATATCAATTTGAAATATGCTATCTATATAACCATAAAATAAATAGAAATATGACACTGATCTGTATTTGGACAAAATCCCTTTTATTCAATTATGAAAGTAAAATCACCTTTCTCTGGGGTTGAACGCCTTATTCTTAAAGGGGACAGAAACAGGATTGAGCATAGAAAGCATTTGTGAAAACAGAGATATTGCGTTTTAGCCTCTACCAAACAATAAATATCAAGCAAAGTTTGAGAACGAAATAATGTGCCACGTTCTTGACTAGTTAATGACAGTATGTCCTTTACTCCAGGTAAGCCATTCAACCCGCTCGTTAACTCGGGTGCCATTGTCATCCTGTCTATGCTGCGGGCCGGCCAGTGCCCTGCTGACAGGTTTGACTATGTAAGTACCTCACCCCTTATGTCTAAGACCGTTCAAAGAAATAAAATGGTATCTCAGACTCATCATCGCACAGATCATGAAAATTTTTAGGAAAACTTCCTTTTTTGGGTTAATTTTTCATGAAAAACATGAATAGAAATAACTTGCATTTTCCCCACCTTTAAAGATCAATAAATTCTTAACTACTAAAGTATGATGAGAAACCACTTTATGAGTAACTTAAATGGTAGTATTTCAGGCTGACCAAGGAATTTGAAAGTCGAAATATCATTAGAAAAATATCGTTAGACAAATTTTGAAAATCCCCTAAATTCCGCCTGGATCATTCCATGATATATCTCTTATTTTTTTGGAGTTCATTTTAAATCATGTGTCTGTAACCCATATGTAGCTACATTTACATCACAGTAAGCGGACATGTGGTATAACTACCAATATCTCAATGAGTTCGACACAGTTCATATTTCCTTTCAGCTAATTTCAAGGTGACGAAGGCTAATTTGACTATTTATCTCCTCTTTCTAGTTGTTCAAGAGTTTCAAAAAGCTGGCTGGCCACGAGTACATCGGCTTCAACAATGCAGTGTATGTATCTACTTATAAAATAATAAATGCATTAATACAAAATCCATACAGCCTTCTCACATATATATGCTAACTGGCATGTACCTTCTCAGTAGATCAGGATTAAGTATTCTCTTGCAATGATTTATATCCTACATCGAACAAGCCCCATTTCCTGGAGTCTCCCCGACATGTGTGTCTGATAAATTTCTCATTTCTACTATATTTAACCGTGAATAAACTACATGTATTATCGATGTTGAAATACCTCACAGATCTGTGTTAAAAGTCCCCTATGAATTGAATGTCTCTTTCCTGAACACTAAGATTTTCTGATGAAGGCAAACTCATGCTGAAACTGTAAGTTCATAGCAATAGTAAAATGCCACCATAAAACCGAGTTGGGACTCTAGTTGTGTTGTATTTTGATTAGAAAATTACTTTTTTTTTTTTTTACATATTACAGCTACTTGTCAGAGAAGGACAACTCGGACCGGAACTATGCCATCTGTTATAACCTGCAGGAAAACGGCTGTACCCCCGGCACCCCGCTACTCGACACTCTGGACTTCCACTTTCAGGTTAGTAGTACCCCCGGCACCCCGCTACTCGACACTCTGGACTTCCACTTTCAGGTTAGTAGTACCCCCGGCACCCCGCTACTCGACACTCTGGACTTCCACTTTCAGGTTAGTAGTACCCCCGGCACCCCGCTACTCGACACTCTGGACTTCCACTTTCAGGTTAGTAATACCCCCGGCACCCCGCTACTCGACATACTAGACTTCCACTTCCAGGTTAGTAATACCCCCGGCACCCCGCTACTCGACACTCTAGACTTCCACTTTCAGGTTAGTAGTACCCCCGGCACCCCGCTACTCGACACTCTGGACTTCCACTTCCAGGTTAGTAATACCCCCGGCACCCCGCTACTCGACACTCTGGACTTCCACTTTCAGGTTAGTAATACCCCCGGCACCCCGCTACTCGACACACTAGACTTCCACTTCCAGGTTAGTAATACCCCCGGCACCCCGCTACTCGACACTCTGGACTTCCACTTTCAGGTTAGTAGTACCCCCGGCACCCCGCTACTCGACACACTAGACTTCCACTTCCAGGTTAGTAATACCCCCGGCACCCCGCTACTCGACACTCTGGACTTCCACTTTCAGGTTAGTAGTACCCCCGGCACCCCGCTACTCGACACTCTGGACTTCCACTTTCAGGTTAGTAGTACCCCCGGCACCCCGCTACTCGACACTCTGGACTTCCACTTTCAGGTTAGTAATACCCCCGGCACCCCGCTACTCGACACTCTGGACTTCCACTTTCAGGTTAGTAGTACCCCCGGCACCCCGCTACTCGACACTCTAGACTTCCACTTTCAGGTAACACCTCTCAGCGTCGTTTGGCCACCGCGCTCATCACCGCGCTTAGCACAGAAATCGGCTTTTGGAAGTTAAACCTATTTCTTTTACAATATCTAACAAAAACTAACCAAGATAGCCTCGTAGAAATTTGGTATACATTAGACGTTAATCTGTAATGCAATAGATAGAGGGAACATATAAATATTAAAAACGTTCACAGATCCTTCAACCCTCAATTACTTAGATGTGAATTCATTTCATGAAGAATATATCTACATTTCCCTGTCTAACAGGTGTAGCCCGTCCTGGTGGCAGATGGGGACCCTGACCACACTCTAGAAATAAACTTGTCTCCAGACTCTTCCAAGTGACGGTCATAAAATAAATGAGTCAAAAACTTGTCTAAGTGTCAAGGAAGCTGGTCTTCTAGCTGGACATGGAAGACCCACATTGCATGTGCCAGCCCAAAACCAGACACATGCCAGCTCCAGATTCTATTTGTGGGATGGTAACCTGATAGATTAAACAACTTTTGACTCATTTATTTTATAATAGTCTGGAGACAAGTTTACATTTTTAGTGCAGTTGGCAGTGGTTTCACTACATTTGTTTCTCCCACCTACTCTTTCCTCTTGTCCCCCAGATGGGTTCTGTTGAGGTGACGGCCGAGTCGGGGGCGGTCATGGCGGCCACCTTGGCTAACGGAGGCATCTGTCCCATCACGTGTCAGCGAGTCCTGACCACAGACGCCGTGCGCGACACGCTGTCTCTCATGCACTGCTGCGGCATGTACGACTACTCCGGGCACTTCGCATTTACTGTACGTATATTAACTCATATAAGGGACGGGGGTGGGGGGGGGGGGCACTGTACTAGATACTGACATAAGGGACTGGGGGGGGGGGGGGGGGCACTGTATATATAGAATCGTGGACTTTTTCAGGAATATGATGATATTTGTTTCATTCATTCCTTTGAATAGATCCTAATTTGTAAACCCACTTCCTTCTACATAATCATCACCTCCCCCCCCCTTTTTTTTTAGGGCCACACTTGGTTCAACACCATTATTTAATCAGGGTAATAGAAACTGTATAATAGGCTACTTTTAACACTCCACACTGAGGAAAATGATTTCTTGTTAGATAAAGCAGATGCAATAAATTTCATCCAACAAAATGATCCAAAATATCATATAAGGACACTATTCTGAAAGGACTGCTATAGTTTATTCCTTGGCTTATTAGATAAAGCTGGATTTTAAACCATAGGAGTTGCCTGCTCATGCCCTTCTTCCCAGGATAAATAAACTCAATTTGAATTGAAAGCACATACAGACTTATGTAAGGGAGTGGTCATTTTTTTAACAACAGGGAGGTTGGTGGATTTGGGGGGGGGGGGGGAAACCAACATTTGTTTGACCCCTTGAAGGATGAGAAGACAAAAAAAAATTTGATCCCTCTTTAGGGGGGGGGGAGGGGGTGCGCTCAATTTCAACTTGCCTGAGTGGGGGATCAAAAAATTTTCGGCCAGCTTGCGTGAAAATCCACCATCCTCCCCCCCCCCCCCCAGTTATTAAAAAATGACCACTCCTTAACCTTGTCTGTCCCTCTGTAGGTGGGTCTGCCTGCTAAGTCGGGTATTGGGGGCGGCATTATGCTGGTGATACCGCACGTTATGGGTATCTGCTGCTACGCCCCCCTGGTGGACAACCACGGTAACAGTGTACGCGGACTGCAGTTCTGCGAGGTGAGTATAAACTAATGTTATTCATAATAGCTTGATGCTAACATCAGGGCACTGTGTGCTAAAGCTGTTTCTAAGAAGTGAGACCAGCTGTCAACCATGTCAACATGACATTATGAAAATCTACTGTTCCTTTTACGATTAGAAGAAGATAATAATCAGTTATCATAAAGTGCATTGACATTTGCATAATTGTGTTGAATAATAAAAAAAAACAGCGGAAGTATAGTTCACATGTGTCATTTAGGTTATACTATTGATAAATATCCACTTGCTATACCTATGCTCAGTTTCGGGCTCAAACCCCCGCCAATTCCAAGTGCAGGGGGGACAGTGCTGTTGAAAAACCTGGGTGCTTGAATAAGTCGCTACAATAACCTTAAAGTCACGTGGTCCGATTTTTTTCATATTTCAAATCCTTCTTAAATGTGTTCTAAATGTTTGTACAATATCATATTCGGAGGATAGGGCACAATACAATGTCCTCTGTGGGCAGTAAGAGTCCAAATAAAAGGTCCTATATGGCCCAGGTAAAGTATTTTACAGTGTATTCTCAATGGGGGGATTTATAGTGTTCACTCCAAAAGTCATAAATTGGGCTAAAATCTGAAAATTTGTTGAATTCCAAGCTTAATTGTAAGTAATATGATTTTAAAAAGTCTGTAGCACATCAAATATGGCAATAGGGAACGTTGTAGTTCATTTTCAACAGCATTTATTTTTGAGTCCTCGGACCATGTCACCTTAACGTCTGGTCCCCTGCAGGAGCTGGTGCAGGTGTTCACCTTCCACAACTACGACTTTATGGGCGGCAGCGGTACCAAGATAGACCCGTGTATGCGGGACCAGGAGTCCTCCGTCACCTCCGTGGTCAAACTGCTGTACGGGGCCTCCGTAGGGGACAAGGCCACCATCAGGAGGTAGGTGTGGGCCGTACAGGCAGTAGGTCGGCGGTTCAAACCCCAATACAGTCATATGGTTGTGTCTCACGACCTTGGGACAATGTTTTTGTCTCTGATCGGGTGCCGTCTCTGACCGGCTGCTGTCTCTGACCGGCTGCCGTCTCTGACCAGGTGTCAGAAAAAGGTGTTTTAAAAAGAATTATACTCATATAAATAAGGATTTGGAAAAACGTTATGGCGGTTGTTATATAATCATAGTTATAATTATAATTAGGCTCCTGCTGTAAGTATTTTGACCTTATCAAGCCAAGCCGGTCAGAGACGGCACCCGGTCAGAGACGGCACCTGGTCAGAGACGGCACCCGGTCAGAGACAAAAACATTGTCCCAAGGTCGTGAGACACAGCCATATACTAAATGAAAATGTATCAAATGCAAGTGTGACCCATGACTTGTATGAAAAGAAAATAGATTATATAAGCTAAAATAAACAGCTGTGTTACAATGACGTGTTTTTTTTCAATTGAGGGCCATGTTTATAACAAAGAATCTTGTTTGGTGACCATGATGATGTAAGGGAACAGATGCCCCGGGCCTCTTTACCAATACCTAATTCAGAAGGTCCTTTTTTTATGCAGAAGGTCCCTTTTTTTAAAGCACTGATATTTGTCTCTATTCTTTGGAGCAAATTATAGAAAGATTTAATGATTGCCTCGTCACTCAGTTGATTCTAACCACTACATTGATGTGATTTGTCAATAAATTTCTCTATAAATCCTTGTCAATTGTTTCCCCCCCAGGTTTGCGTTGTCGGGTATGGACATGTCGTCCACCAACTACGACGGCCGCACTGCTCTGCACGTGGCGGCAGCTCACGGACACCTGGACATCGTCAAGATGCTGGTGGAGCGCTGCAGTGTCATACACGACCTCAAGGACAGGTCGGTAACCTGTACTGATTAGAGAGGGATCATTTTTATTAACAGGGGATGGCAAAAACATTTGGACCCCTCGACTGGGGAGGGTGTAAAAAATTCGGACTCCTCTTGGGAGGGGGAGCAAAAAATATTAACCTGCTTCGGGCCAAAGCCCACATGTTACTTTCCTTTAAAGGGCCAACGCACATGCCGATTTTTGACCTGTAAGGGGGGGGGGGGGGTAAAAAATTTCGGCCCGTTGTTCTGGGTTTTGTAAAAAGTTTTGCGTGCTCAGACTGCAGGAAAACCCACACTCCTCTGTTTAAAAAAAAAGATCACTACCTTAATACATTTATGCAGCTAAAAATGTTTTTTACAATTCTAGGGCCCTCTTTACTACTCACAAACTACAATAGATTTTAAAGAAAAAGATCCTAACACTGTCATTTTTGGAAACTAGCTATTTCTCCGTATGTAGGCCTACCATAATATGGAATGGATATTGATGAATGGATACTAAACTATGTTACTTTGTACACGGTGAGATGCGTGTCCCTGCATCTGATCCGACTCATTGTGATTAGAAGTGGCCACCTGTGATGCTTAGTAAGCACAATCATCTTGTTTTGTATAACTGCTTGTGTTAAAAGTTTTTATGATTGTTCTTTGGCTGATGTTGAAAAACTTGACATGTAAAGAATCTTTTTGCCAAAGGAAAAATGATTAAACTCAAATTCAAACTAGTCGTCTGTCTGCAAGCCGAGTTTATTGATCTTATTTTCTTGAAAAGAAAATATCACGTTGGCTGTATATGGTTAAACATGATCACAATTGTCCTAATTGCTGGTGTTTAACAGTCCGCAATTCCTAGTCAGTTAAGTGTCTTTGAACGGTCTCACAATATGATAAATTGATCATACCCATCTAAACAAACTAAAAACTAATTTTAATCCTATAAATATTTCCCTGGACATTCTAGATATGGGAACACCCCGCTGGACGGTGCGCGGCGGTTTGGACGTACGGCTATCGTGGACTACCTCCTGGCCGAGAACGAGCTGCAGAAACCAACCTCCATCTACGACGTGCTCACCAAGGCCATGCAGAACGCCAAGTCTGCCGCCGCCATGCCGCCCCCCGTGACGTCATCAGGGGCCGTGACGTCATCAGGGGCCGTGACGTCATCAGGGGCCGTGACGTCATCATCAATCAAGTCCACCATCCAAGAGGAGGGACTGGTTTAGTGTTTTTAGTGATGTCAATGACCTCGTTATTTTCACAGAGGTTTTTTTTTAACATTGTTACTGCTTTTATTGTGTTTTAAGGACTGCTGTATGACCTTACTGTGTAAACGGTCTATTTAACTCATTCATATTCAATCCAGATTTATATCCAGAATTCAGATATTTTGAAATATCTACATTAATCAGTATGTACTATCAAGTCATGGGTTTTTGACGGCGCTTTTCCATATAGTTTAAAATGATGTTCCATATTCACAATTGTTATAAACTAGATAGAGCCCGAATTCTCACTAATTTAGAGGTAGTTAAACACTAAACTACTAAAAATACTATCATAAAACCGCCACCAGGTACCACTTACGCTTAAAACAGTATGTCATGGTGCATCAAAGGCATAACGCCCTGAGGCTGTTTTATGTACTACACGGGGGGCAGTCCTCTAACGAGGAAACGGGATTACCACGATTATCTTGTGTGGTCGCTGGTAGAGGCAGCTCATGTGAGATGTTGGCTCTGCTCTGGATGTACCTTGTTCCTTGCAAGCTATGGTGTGTGGGTATCAGAACTCAAGAATGCCACCAGTTAGATACGTGTGTATTTCCCAGGAAAAGCACAAGCTGCCTACATGAGATAGACACAGGAGATTCTTGACAATTTGGAACTTTCCTTATGGCATGTTCAATGGTGATGTGCATTATCCGAGTCTCACTCGTGCAAATAAGCAGAAATTCCACAAGTAAAGACCTGTTTTTCATGAGTTTCTCTATAAGACATGACAGGGAATGTGACACAAGAAAATTAAAAAAAAAGTTTAATAAACATTCCAAAATTCTCAAGTTTTGACAGTTTTGACAAGAGAATGGCATGAGTTGCACTTGAGATTTTGTTTGCAGGGTGATCACTGCCTTAATCCTAAAAGAGATTACAAGCTCAGAACTAACATGGTCGTACAGACAGAGGAATCGGCACTCTGTCAATAAGTGACTGACAGAGGTTTATACCCCCAGGCCATCCTGTATAACGGCCAGGTATGTAGACTGATACACATGTCCTAAGGCTTAGGTTATGTTCGCAGTGGGATACTTACATAAAATCGAGTGTATATATGTGTTTGGTTTATACTATTGGCACTGTCAACATGATTGTTATGAGAGTGACCTAGTTTTTGGACTTTTTTAAGACCTTGTTTAGAATAGAATATAAAATTTACTAAACAGGACGTATGTAGGAAGGCCCCTGCTAGAGGTTTGTTTTATACTCTGGTATGATTGTTGACCAAGTTAAGATTGTGGCTATACCATTTTGGAAGATATACAAATGAGATCAAGAATCGATCTGTAGTGGTATTAAACAGTTAATTATTCAACTGTCAAACTGTAAAGTATTATGTTTCAGAATGATCATATAGAAGGCTGCTACTTGACAAAAATGTCAGTTTTCGTAAGCCACCTGCATTACAATAATTATTATTCATAACATGCTGGAATATAATATACATAACAGTTTAACAGTTCATTAACAGTGCAGACGTTTACTATTAGGTATTTATGCTACTTGTGTTATAATTGATGATAACCCCTCATTCCATAATCTATTTTAGCGGTGTTGGGCAGCGTAGCTCAGAATAGTATGGCATATATGTATATAATGAATATCTGTCTATATACTTGGTAGAATGTATATGAGAATACATGAAATATAAGCTGAATGGTAGACAACAAAGAAACAGTTATTTGAGTAAATGGGTTGATTCGTTCATTAACTTGTACAAAACACATTGTATATCAGGCTTTTTGTGACGGCTATATATGCTTTATTGTAATTCTTCCCATGTGTCACCATGGTACACTGTAGCAGCACTGGCGAGTTAATGTATTAATGCAGAATTAGATGGCCAATGATTTTTCATCCTGAATGTACCGCAGTGGCCCGTTTAAGCGCCCCTGCGCTTATAAATTTCAATACCCTGTTACCCCCTGCGCTTATACAGGGGCCTGCGCTGATATGAGACCTTTGAAAGGGAGATTTTTGGTTTCAGAGGGGTCCTAGACCTGCGCTTAAACAAGACCTGCGCTAATTTGAGACCCCTGCTCTTAAACGGACCAGCACGGTGTGTGGTTTATAACTCCAAACACAGGACTGCATAGTTAAACACCTTCACAAGAGCAATTAGTACAGCATTCAATTGCTCTCTGAGTATGCTGGTTTTTTGTTCAGTTCAATCACTTCTTGTGCCTCCGGACAACGATGACAGGAGCTGACATATCCCGGATGTAAGGCATGTATTATATATGACTGTATGAACTGTATATCATATATCATGTTGCAATAAAAGTTGGGTTGATGAATGAGCTGGGAGCTTTGTGTCTTGATTTCCGTCATACATCCATACTTCATGGTACCACATGATAAATGCTAACAGTCACATGAACGTCAACACACGGATTGAAGCTTCTGCTGACAGATGGGTAAACCAGGGAGCGATCATTTAAACAATTAGTTAAAGTTAGTATATCCGATGACTGTACTCAAAAATTAATTTTCTTGAAAATGAGTCATCATGTTAACGTTTCCATTCGCCCTTATTCCCTCAAAGTTTGCTCAAATCTGATTTTATTGCCCAACATTTTGGAATAAAATCGTGCACAATTTTGCTGTCCCCATTGAAAATACACTGTAAATGCCATGGTTGGATCCCTTTTGACCTTCCTTCTGGGCTGTTACTGCCCATGGATACCATTTAATGTCCCCTAACCCATTAATAATATACTTTTACAGTATTTGGAACATCTATACATCAGGAATTTAAAATTTGGTAAAAAACAGATATACCCACTTTAACAACAGTGAGGTTGGCGGATTTCAATGTGTGGATATTTTCCGGCCAAGTTTTTCTTTTCCCCCTCCAACATGGCAAAATAATTGCGGTACCCCAGCTTTTACAATGTAAAAATAACAATGGCCTAGGGGTATGACCCTCTGATGGTCACCTGGTATCTCTAGCCATCCCCCGGGTCGTTCATGAGGCTAAACACCTTTGATGCACCTTAAAAGGGATCTTTTTGACTCCCCCCAAACATTGCCCTAACACCCTCTCCCTATATTTAAATACTGATCACTCCCATTCATAAAATAGATGCGGTTTTGCTGTTGAGGCTTCCCGCAAAGTCTAAGGATTACAATATCCTATAAATACCAAGACTATTTCTAATAAGTAATTTGCATTAACTAAACAGCATTAGATACTGAAAAAATGTGGGAAATGCAGGTTTGTGTACATTATGTGTATATTTCAATTGGAGTAACCACCTGAGGGCATACAGTGACAGTTAGTGTTTGTACAGTACAGATACAGCAGTGCCCCCTGGGGTCGGGGGGGGGGGGGGTGGCAGTTATAGGACCTCTGTACATCACCTGGCTATACCAGTGGTTGACAATGTGGACTAAAGCTTTAAGGGCCGCATAGTGCTGTCATGCAGCGTGCCCTTAGTCATCAAAATGCATGAACGCCCTGTGCCTATTTGCCGTCATAGTGCACAAACGCAGCCCTGGCGAGTAACTCACTTCTACTGCATCTGGTGAGTAACTCACTACTACTGCATCTGGTGAGTAACTCACGTCTACTGCATCTGGTGAGTAACTCACTACTACTGCATCTGGTGAGTTACTCACTTCTACTGCATCTGGTGAGTAACTCACTACTACTGCATCTGGTGAGTAACTCACGTCTACTGCATCTGGTGAGTAACTCACTACTACTGCATCTGGTGAGTAACTCACTACTACTGCATCTGGTGAGTAACTCACGTCTACTGCATCTGGTGAGTAACTCACTACTACTGCATCTGGTGAGTAACTCACTTCTACTGCATCTGGTGAGTAACTCACTTCTACTGCATTTTCCCATCACACCGTCCCTGCAGGTTTAATACACTCATGGAGGATCTTGAATCATGATGCTCCAATTCAACCACAGATCCTTGCGGGTACTGCGTTGGGAACCTAAAACCACATTGTCCTTAAAGGGTTAACCATAAAGACATCGGACGCCTCTGACAATGTGGGCACAGGCTCCAGGGGCTGCATAGTGCTGTCATGTATCATGCCCTGCAGTCTCCATGATGCATTAATGCAGCCCTAGTGAGTAAGTAAGTCATCAGTGCTGCATTCATGCATCATGCCAACCAGACGGGGTTGATACACTCCTGACGTCTCATCATGATGCACCAGGGCAGCACCGGTCAGGTACTCATTGGCCTACTGCTGCAGCATGACGACCACTGGACATAAAACCTCTCATGTCATGTCATCCTTAAAGGGTTCCCCATAAAGGCGTCCCACGTGCCTGTAGAGGATACAGCTATCAGTGTGAGGCAGTGTGTGGTGTGAGGTCCGCCTCCCCATAGGGTAGGTTCACCTGGAGTCGGACACATACCCTGAAATGGGCAGCGACATTTTGTGGTTATTCATGTACAATATGGCAGCTAGTGTTTTTTTTTTTGAAAGATAAACACCTAAACTTTACCATCATTCATAAATAAAGAGCATCAAATGCTTAAATAACCGTGAAATCAAGTGTTTGTTTCAAGGTATGTGTCCGACTCCAGGTAAACCTACCCTACAGCATTCTGGTAACATTGCCTAGGCAGGGTCTGAGGCCTCACCATACAGGGAGACGGGCGGCAGGTGTCACAGGGTTAAGCACTGCATGAAAATCCCTGTTTAAATATATTTAAGGTTTACTTAAACATCCAGGAAAGGTCACGGCAATGTCATATGACATTTCCGGGAAATTTAAGGTAAACCTAAATTTACCGGCAATGTCATATGACGTTGCCGGTAAATTTAATGTGAACCTAAATTTACCAGAAATGTCATATGACATTTCCAGTAAATTTAAGTTGACCTTCAATTCATTGTCAATATCATATGACATTTCCGGAGAATTTAGGTTCCTTTTGAATTTACTGGAAAGATACTGCATTCAAAAATGTTGTCATAGTATTATTATAGTTTATAATAAACATTATTGGATATATATGTCATTTCTGCCATTAAGGGTCCAAAAAAATATGACAATCATAAAAATCAACATAAAAACGTAAATACACATTTTATAATAAGACTTTTATTATCCATACATACAAATGCATATCTGCAATAAATATACAAAGGAAAATATGGAACATAAATCATCAATTATTTACACATAAATACATATAGAACCATTTACACACACTCATGCAGGCTCATTAAATCAGGAAATCTTCAAAATCCAAATGCCCTTTTTTCATTTACACAAGGTCAACAGGACACTGTACTCATGGGGAGATACATAGAGCCGAGGCACTTCTGTCCATCAGCCTGTTCAACACATGATTGTGTCAGTCATCCTGACACTGTCCCATATGACCCTTACTATCTTATTATTACCTTCCCATGTTTATATAAAATTTCAGTGTATGTCATTTCCTCCTTTGCAAATATATCATTGTCAGTCTGTGCACTTTCTCTTGTCCACTGTTCTCAATAACGGTGAATCGCTTATTGTGATTAGTGCTCACCCAGATCAGGTAGAGAGGTCACAAAAGTTTCACATTTCTTGCTTTAATCTCCTGAAGTTAGTTTTATCCCTTTATCTCCTAAGTGTGCCCTTTTCCTTCATCAGCCCTCCTTCTGACATAACCCTAGTTGTGTTGCCATGTTTTAATTTCAAGTCTACCCACTTCTCCTCCCAAATATATAAACCATATCCATTTTGACCAAACTCCCTATCCAGACAGACTAAGCCTTTCCTTTTTACTCACAAGTAAGATAATGCTGACGGGGACAGACAAATAAAATATTTTTGCCTCTTATTGTTTCTACGGTGCCCACAGCTTTGTGTTTGATCCTTTGCACAGGGATGAAGAGTGCAGAGCCTGGGTCTACAGTCATGTCTGACCAGATCTGGACAGGTTTCAGATTGCCGATCCTCTCTTTAACCTGAGATGGCAACTCTAGGTACCAGTGGACCTTTGCTAGAACATGAAGTATCTCTTTCCCCTTTACAATAATTTTGTGTAATATATAATTTTGAACTTTGCCTGGTCTTGCTTTTAGCCCTATATCACTCCTACAGAGCACCCCCCCAAAGTCATCTGACCAATGAGCACATATCAGGGCAGAGCGTTTGCTCCTGCCCTTACAAGACCCAAGTATGTGGTTCATGAAATAGATTGCATTCGTCTCCCAGTATGATGGACACACCACAAAGTCAGTGTCAACAGAATCACCATACAGACATCGATACATAGCCTTGAGGTAGATAAGTTCTGCCTCAGATGCATACCCTTTCTTCTTACCACGAACAGAATCCCCAAATGACAATGGGACATTCCAGCATTTCTCCTTAATCACACAATTTGAGCTGGACATTGAAATAACTTCAGGATTACTTAGAGAATTGCTAAGCAGACTTCCACGTTGCTTATGACTTTGATGCATGTCTTTCAGGAGGGTTTGGATCTCTTCCCCAAATGCAGCATCTTTACCCAAACGATTAATATGTGCATCATTCAGAAACCTCTTGAATAGCTGAGCCTCAATATCTCTCCTATTGGTTGGATAGTTCCCAAGTGTTCCATTGTAACGTTCAAAGCTAAATAGCCAAAACCCATATATAGGACCGAAGTCCAAGATACATTCTGCTATGTGGCAGTGCAAGTGCATATTAGGAGTAATGGCTCCAGACCCATAGAGGGACTCAAAGGTCCTGCAGAATAATAACAGCATGTTGTCTGCTTTTCTTACATATTCCTTACTTACCACCTTTGTACACAGCCATGTGCATGCTAGCACAAACCTCTGCCAGCATCTCAAATGCTCTGCTGGCAGAAAGTTCCTAAGGGCATACATGGAGAACAGTACTGTCCAGTTTTTAAGCTGATCAGCTGTAAGGCCACTGAAACCTGATGCAATTTTGTGTGGAATGTTTCCTAGATCTGTTGGGCATTTGAAAGTGTTCATTTTGGCCTGAATTTCATCAAAAGAAGAACTAGTAAGAATTTCAGCTTCTTTCCAAATTCTGAGGGCATGTTTTGCTGTTCCAAGGAAAAGGTTGTGCATTGGATCGACAATAGTCATTCGGACTGGATCAAAATATGGCAACTGTAAAAGTACTGATTCTCTAACCCCTAATTTTGACTCAAGCGCATTTCGTTCTGTTCTCGTTTTTGACCTTCTGATAGAGCTGACATTTTCACGATGAGTCTCATTGTTTCTCGGAATCCAATTTTCCCGATCAAACCCACCAAAGCATTTTTGGCCCACAATGCCTGGAAAATTCTTTAGACATCTATGGCAACCCAGATTTGCCATATGACCCAAGAAGCCACAAACTTTCCTTGCTGCGGGCACATCACAGCCACAACATATCAGAGCCAGTCTAAACAGTTTGGGTACACTCTGAGAGCTGTAGCTCAGAAGTCTGAATCCATCATACCATGCGTGCAGCAATTCGTCAACAAGTGGTTGCAGGAATGTATTTGTCGGTGGTTCTTTATCAAACTTTGGCATTAGCCCAACAAGGATCACATTTTCTTGTTTGAACCTCTCTTCTACAGGCAGATTAAGAACTACAAGGTAGATTGCACCCACAGAATAGTTAACATGTTTATAAGGTTGAAACCAATCAACATTCAGCATCAATGCATAGTTATTAGGATGATTCAGGAAATTGTGTTTGTTAGGATCTGCGAATTCCTTCCATATCTTTCCATCATATACCTCAGTCAGCAGGTCACCCCCTGCTACCCTTGTCCTCCACTGCTCACATTTATCCTCGAACCCAGGTCTTTGTACAAGTTTCTCTATTGCCCCTTTCACTGACTGAAAAAAGAACTGTTTGTAAGGTACTAACCTTTCAGCACCATGCCTATCTAGAGTTGAAGATACTTTTAAAAGTGGTTGATCACATACCCTTTTTAAATGTGCCTTTGAGTGATTAGGAAACTCTATGAATCTGCAATGCTTTGCTGTTTTCTTCCCTTCCACAATCTCAACACAGTCACTATAGTTATATAACGACTTGCATTTTATACACACTACGTATCGGCTGTATTGACTTTTTGTCCCAAACTTTGCCCTCAAATTTGGTAGCCTTTTGGGTATCCTTTCAGCTATATATTTACAGGTCTTTGATACTTTCCCTATGCACATGAATAGAACATGTATGAATCGTAGCATTTTCTCTAGTGCTACATCAGAGATGCAATACACAGACTGCCACAATAACAGAAAGCAGCCAACAAACCGAGCAAGTACATCAAGATCATTTTCAGCTTCTACCTCATTATCATCTTCAGAATCTGTATCAGAGTCAAAATCAGTATCAGAACCACAATCAGAGTCTTCAGAATCGGTAGAATCAGAATCTGTAGAATCTGACACATTGACATCGAAATATATCTGGTTCTCTTCTACTAGGCTACTTTCTTCATTTCTCAGGACAGCATGTACTTCTATGGGTGCTGCTTCGAGGTTCCTTGGGCATCCAATGTCACTTATGATGTCCATTTCAGCTAACTCATCACACTGTTTGAGCTTGCATACTTTGATATGTCTGTCATAGTAGCCACACGAGAATCCCTCTCCACAGTCAGGGCAGAGCTTCCTTTTGCCAAATCTTTTCTCCATCTTTACATCTGAAAGATATACAAAAATAGGGTGTCATTAGGAAGGACATTTTATCTTTCAGATCAGCTTTCATTTGACACAAAACATCAAATCATCGGTACATCATACCTTAACCATCATGTATGTAGCTCATATGTCTGCTCAAAGGTCTGTATGTTGATAAAAAATCATATTCAGTCAGGACCGCATTCAGGTGGACCTCAGAATATGGAGGGGTGTAGGAGGGGTTATAATTATGTAGGCCACATGTTGTAGATAGGGTCCGCATGTGGGTAGTAGTGGAAGTATGGAGGTAGTAGTGGAAGTGAGGAGGTAGTAGTGGACGTGAGGAGGTAGTAGTGGACGTGAGGAGGTAGTAGTGACCGTGAGGAGGTAGTAGTGGCCGTGAGGAGGTAGTAGTGGCCGTGAGGAGGTAGTAGTGGCCGTGAGGAGGTAGTAGTGGACATGAGGTGGTAGTAGTGTAGGGTAGATTCACCCAAAGACGGACACATACCTGACACGTTTGACCGTATAATTCATACAGAAACATGTGAAATCAGGCAGAAACCCCAACTTAAGATGAAACTATGCATGTTTTTCTTGATGATTATGAAGGCAATACATATTTAGGATGTATTTAAAGATGTTTGCCAGCCTCGTAAAGTTGACACATGTTTTGTAATTTTCATGCTAGAATCAGCGAACCTAATGTGAAAATAGTTTTATCAATTCCTCTATTGTGAGCGTCTGCTTACAGATATATCATATATGGAAATATTAGATGAAACCCCTACATTTTCTGGAGCAGATGGTCAAGAAAAGACGTGAGGAGGTAGTAGTGGACGTGAGGAGTTGGTGTTGGACATGACACACACATACCAACATGGATCCACACAGGGGAGAAACCTCCCCAGTGTTCAACTCATTGAAATTACCCTGTTGTTTATATTTACTATGATGCATGAAGCTGAGCATTAAGGGCCGCATTCTAGACTGTGCGGCCCTTAAAGGGTCCCTGATTTATTTTCCCTGACCTCCCCTGGACATTCCTGACCTCCCCTGCCCATTTTACCACACTGGAGTAAACCTCAATGTGGACACTGTAGAATCGATCAAATAGTGAATTTAATTATAGGCCACAACAGGTCACGCCCCTTAATGTAATTCCCAATCTTACTATGATAGCTGGCACGACCCCTACCATATCCTCAAGGCCTCTACCATTTCCTCATGGCCCCTACATGGCATACAAACCAAGAGTAAAACTACATACCTGATCAATATGAATGTCAACCAGAAGTGAGCAGGCAGCAGGACAGAGGATCTTGCAGTTGCAAGACTGGAACATATTATCACACTATTGAAGCACACCCAAATCATTGAAGCATGAAATATGTATTATATTATAATTCAATGCATGTCAAATGATAGATGTACTAGTTAGATTGTTAGGAATTGTGTATCAGAATGGTAGTCTTGGTTAAAATAAAAAATTCAAATATACAATAAATAGAGTTGATCTTCTTAGATCAGGGTAATGTTTTTAAGTGTGCGTGATACGTAAAATGACCACAACTATAGTGTATATATGTCTATATAAAATATATACATTTACCTATTAACATGTGATGCAGCTGTCTCAGGTCCGTGTAGAACAGTCAAGGATGAGAATGCCATGTGAGTGGGTGAGTTAAAGTGCCAGGGTTTTTATACACCTGTAGGACGCCAGGGGCCGGGTGGGGTCGCAGTGTGTGGCCCTAACACCTCCTGAGTCGATGCTGCCACTCCCTACACCTGTAGGACGCATGGGGGGGAGGTAGGACCGGAGTTTGCGGCCCTAACACCTCCTGAGTCGATGCTGCCACTCCCTACACCTGTAGGACGCATGGGGGGGAGGTAGGACCGGAGTTTGCGGCCCTAACACCTCCTGAGTCGATGCTGCCACTCCCTACACCTGTAGGACGCATGGGGGGGAGGTAGGACCGGAGTTTGCGGCCCTAACACCTCCTGAGTCGATGCTGCCACATGGAATGTGTCACTGCCTGAATGTACCATTCAATTCAAATTTCTTTAATAAAACTGCAACAAACAGGAATAATATTCCTGTATTTTGCCTTGAGACAGCAGGCTTGAATGTAGAATAAGGTAGAAAAGATGAAAGTTAAACTATGGAAAGTACATCAATCTAACGATGTGTTTTACAAACATCTGTCAAAATCAATATCTGACATAAATTGATGAAGCAATATTTGAAGTGGGTGATTTCACCAGAAATGTTGAATTGTATGGGGGTAGCCTCATCCAGGCAGAATGTACTACTGACATGTTGCATGCATGGGAAGTCTTCCATATCACATAAGTATAGGGGTCGGGTAGGATGCTCCAGGTGGTAAGTTGACGCCACCAGCTCATCCAGGTATACCTGGAGGAGGTGTGTGTGCAACATGAACGACCTGTGGGCGGGTAGGATGCTGTGGGGGGTGAGAGGTCGGCACCAGCTCACCCAGGGGTGCCTGGAGGAGGTGTGTGCGCCGCAGGTACGACCTGTGGGCGGGTAGGATGCTGTGGGGGGTGAGAGGTCGGCACCAGCTCACCCAGGGGTGCCTGGAGGAGGTGTGTGTGCCACATGAACGACCTGTGGGCGGGTAGGAAGCTGTGGGGGGGTGAGAGGTCGGCACCAGCTCACCCAGGGGTGCCTGGAGGAGGTGTGTGCGCCACAGGTACGACCTGTAGGCGGGTAGGAAGCTGTGGGGGGTGAGAGGTCGGCACCAGCTCACCCAGGGGTGCCTGGATGAGGTGTGTGCGCCACAGGTACGACCTGTGGGCGGGTAGGAAGCTGTGGGTGGTGAGTGGACGCTGCCAGCTCATCCAGGGGTGCCTGGATGAGGTGTGTGCGCCGTAGGTATGACCTGTGGGCGGGTAGGAAGCTGTAGGGGGTGAGAGGTCGGTATCAACTCACCCAGGGGTGCCTGGAGGAGGTGTGTGCGCCACAGGTACGACCTGTGGCCGGGTAGGAAGCTGTGGGTGGTGAGAGGTCGGTATCAACTCACCCAGGGGTGCCTGGAGGAGGTGTGTGCGCCACAGGTACGACCTGTGGCCGGGTAGGAAGCTGTGGGTGGTGAGTGGACGCTGCCAGCTCATCCAGGGGTGTCTGGAGGAGGTGTGTGCGCCACAGGTAACACCTAGTCATGGGTGTAGCTATATAATCTGTGGTAGCAGTCTCAAGGAATCATTATCCACAAGAACCTCCAGCTGTACACAAGTCAGTGAAACGAACAAGGAGATATTCAGCCTATAATAAGGGCAAGGATAAACACTATACCAAGGAGGATATCACGGAGTTATTACCCATATTACCAGGCCAAGGATCTACTGACAAATAAAGGCAAGTTCCTTTTTTAATATGCTCATACATGATACATCCTCAATCAGACCATTATGATTCCAAAACGCAGCCAATCCTCACTGTGTGTACAGATAATTATATGGATTCCTCAAACAATTCTCTCAACACTGTCATGCTATACTGCCTGCCAGTACAGTTAGACATGTGATAGCAATGCACCAATGAGATTGGAGTGTGGGAAAGTACAGTTAGTCACATGATCTCAATGGACCAATGAAATTAAAGTGTGGGTACCAAGATGGCGGTTTTTGAACAAGGGAGCATTGAGATAGGCACTGGCATGTTTTGCTTGAATGTTAGCTCTTTCTGTAAGTATGTTTTCCGGTTACTTAGATTGCAAGATAGGTAAATGTTTTGTGTAAGCCTAGGGCTACTGATTATTACCAAATAATAGCCTATGTGTTCACATGGAGTCTATCTCATAAAAAAACCGTTATTCACAAGATTAGCCCCAGGGCCCAGGCTTAGCTTGTTTGGGTTGATTTTCCGTGGGATAGGATGCCATTTTAATTTGAATGCCTTATGAAAATGTTTTAAATACTGTTTTATTTGTTACTTATCTATCTATAAAATCTTTTCCAGGATCAAGATGGCAGATCTAATGAGTGATCTCAGCTCCATTGAGGGTTCTGATAGTGAAAGGCCTGTTCTCCAGTTGAGCACCAGCAGTGCTGACAGCCCAAACACTAGTGACAGGCAAAAGGTAATACAATTTATGTCCCATATTCACTAAAACGTTTTTACACACCTTGTGCACCTTATTAAAGACTTCCTCAAAACTGCAAATTATGATACATAACAATAGTAAAATGCTCTTGGATGTATTCCCAAACCGTTTTGCTAGATATGTTTAGGGGCCTTCCATTAATTATATACGCACCAAGGGGGATCAGTGTTTTATGGTCATTTTTTGGACAAATAGAGGTGTATAATTCTATATATGTTGACATTGTTATTAATCCATGTCTACTTGCCTTGTAGAAGAAAAGAAAGACCAAGAGGAGCAGTTCAAAGGGTGAGCATGATTATTGAGAGATAACATTACAGATAATTATAGAAATGTATATGATGACTTGTTCACTTATAAATGTATGACATTTCTAATTTATCATTAATCTTAGACATCTAATACATGACATGCTTTTAGTCAATAGCAATGGGTATTGATAGTCAAACTAGAAATATTGAAAATAACCATAAACAATTTTTTGCCATTGTTCTACATTCAGATGAGCAACTATTGGAGATGCTGAAAAGTATGAAAGAGGAGATGGCAGAGAAGATGACAACGATGCAAGGCCAAATGGATGAGCTGACTGCCAAGGCCAAGCGGAAGATGCCTACTAAAGTCGATGCAACAATTAGAGTAAGTTACTTTAGGAATTTTTTTAAGTTGTTGTAAATATCAATTGGTTATAAAATGTAAGTTTTATATACTTGCACATAACAAATCTACATGTTTTGTAGATGTTTCATATATTTGCTGACAGATAGTACACATCTTTAACAGCAATAGTCATCATTGCTAATTACTATGTTTCAAAATGTATATTTCTAGGACACAGTTCATGGGGCCTATGCAGAAGGCTTGGCGACGGGACTTTCATGGCAATGGGGAAAGGGGAAGAGGTAAGATGAATTTTAATATCAGAATCTACATTTTAATTCAATCCTTGTTCATTTTTTTCTCTGTAATTCTTGTCAGGACTATACTTTCATGTTATGTATGTATGATTTTGAAGGGAGTATGATAAATATAATTTCCATGCATAAACTGGCCTAAAAAGTACAGCTCTGTCTATCATATAATACACATATATGTTTTAGGTTGACTGGAATTTGCTAGCCTCTATGACTGCTAACTCTATATATCCTAACTCTTCATGTATTGCACAGGTACACAGATGGTGATAACATCAAGATGACTCTTCATATCAAGGCAGCTGTGATTGGGCATATCACAGATGCCTCGCACAAAGACATAGCAGGTGAGTAATTAATGTTAATATCGAGAAAGAAACTATCCTCATCCTATGATATGCTAACCCACATGGCACTGAGCTATTAAATGTATTTAATGAGACAAAGTGAATAACACACCTACCATAAGGTATCAAAATAGTGATCATTGTGTCCAAAGTGATACTCTGTAAGATTCTGAACCGACATGTTCTTAATATATTGTCTTCTTTTTTCCAGTGGCTATGAAGAGGTACCACAGGTCGAAGGGGGAGGAATCAAAACGGGATAATGACAAGCATCGTCTGTCATCGAAGCTGTACCAGAGGCGGGCTAACGTGAGTAGTTAATGATGAACTGTATTAAAGTACATAAACTGGTTATTAATTTTTAATTTATACCAAAAATTCTCAAGCATAAACCTAACCCGTGCATTAGCAGCTCCCCTAACTGTGATAAATCATGTAAGCCTCAGAGAGAAACTAAACAATTGCTTATTAGTACATATGAAAATTAGCACATAAGCTGCAGAATTATTGATATTGATACCGAAAAGTAGTAATTTCTAGAAGCACCCTGATGCACACCATGATTTCATTTGGATACTAATTGATTGCGAATGAATCCTCATGGCCATGTTTTTCCCTTTCTTAATTTTTCAGAAAGCAAAACGCAGACAAAGCGCAATTGAAGAAAAGTTCTCTGGTGAGCGAAAAGAAAAGGCAGAGGCTACCATGAAGCAGCAATTTATGAGTGATGAGGAGATGGATGATGGTGTCATGGTGACAAGGCCCCTGAGTTGGGAATCTTCTGAGCTGAGAAAACTTAAGAAGAAGCTTGATAAGCAGTACAGGAAAACCGCCAACAAGAAGTCAGCAGGCCAGCTAAAAGAAAGAAGACTGGGAGAGGTCTCAGACACACCGGCTCCAATCGTGTCAGATGAGCTTAGCTGGATCTTTAAGTAGCCTGTGTAAATTGTTTGCCTGTGTAGCTTTATGTCTAATTTATAGGAAACTACATCATTCTCATGTATGGTTGGTAAACTGTATCGATGGCATTCACTTATAATAATCAGAACATAATCTAGTAACTGGATATCTGCATATATTCTACCCCTTCGGTCTGTAGACCGCCCTGAGTTTTTTCCATTCACCAGCCCTCCCCTTTCATCCACTATTTGCCCATTGTCCAATATATACCTACCCATTCTCATGTCCAATATCTGCCCATTCTTATGTCCAATCTCTGCCCATACTCATGTCCAATCCCTGCTCATTTCCATTCCCTACCTATTCTTACATCCACTCCATATTCCCATGTCCAATACTTGCCCTTTCTCACATCCAATACCTGCCCCTTCTCACGTCCAATACCTGCCCCTTCTCACGTCCAATACCTGCCCCTTCTCACGTCCAATACCTGCCCATTCTCATGTCCAATACCTGCCCATTCTCACGTCCAAAACCTGCCCTTTCCCATGTCAAATGCCTGCCCTTTGATGTGGCCAGGATTAGGCTTGAGAGAGGATTAGGTTAAGACTTGAGAATGAGCCAGGATTAGACCTGAGGAATAGGCCAGGACAGGATGTAGGAAAAGGTTGGCTAAGGATCTGAGAAAGGGCCAGGATCAAATGTAAGAAAGAGCCAGGATTGCACGTGTGAAAATGCTAGCTTTGGATGTGAGAAAGAGCCGGGAGAGTCATGATTAAACATGAGTATGGCCAATATTTGATCTAAGGACAGTCATTATTGGTCATGGAAGGAAACAAATTCACCAGAAAGTCCCTTTGTTGCTAAAGGGGTGAGGTCCTTGAGTTCCAAACATCACTAGGGTATGAATCATCAGACTCAAGTTTTCATTATATTCATGTTCATGATTAAAGTTCACTACACTGGAATCATAACTGGTTCCTTGCAATTGGATATAGTTCTGTTGACATTCATGATAATACTATGCTGTTAAATCCACATTTTCCATCTGGATGTAATGTTATCACTTATCAAGTTATATGCTGTGATCTGTAATGTGCACATTGCAATCGAAGGAAGTCCAAGCTATCATAGTGTATGAAATATTGGATGTATTTTTGAGATTGCTGCTTGTTAATTAATTATGTATATATATTTATGTATCTTTTGATTGATGTACATATATTTATGTAAGTATTTTTGTTGCCATTAGTGTGGGTTCTTTTTTTGAAATAAAAATGTTTAACATGACAAATGTATTTGATGTTATAATTCAATGATAATATATCCTTTTATTTAAGGGTATGTAGCTTTCGAAAAATATGAATTAAAGCCATATAGGATGTTATATAAGTGGATATTAGGAGCAATTTTAATGACATTTAGGTCAATGAAATATTATTAAAAGTGCTTAATCACAGTTTTTGGTGACCAGCACATGGGCCTTGACATTTGGTTTAATGACATTTAAGTAATTTTTTTATGACCTTGACATTTAGTTTAATGACATTTAAGTATCTTTTTATGGCCTTGAAATTTGTTTTAATTACCTTTAATGACATTTAAGTAAATATTTAAGATGCTTGTTATTGGCCTTGGAATTTGGTTTAATTACCTTTAATGACATTTAGGTAAATATTTAAGACCATTTTGAGTGAACTTAATATTGCTTAAATATACCTAAATTCTCACTTTTGGTATACCAAAATATGCTTAAATCTCAAAATTTTGACATTTAAGTTTTCCCGGCGAGGTCGATTAAATGTCATTATAGATGCTTATCCACCACATTTAAGCATATATAATTACCTTTAAGAAAAACTTAAATGCACTTATATCGGGTGTTTCATGCAGTGGTTAACATGGGTGTAGCTGCCTCTGATGTAGTCAGGATGTGTACCACCCATTATTCAGCTGACAGAGGCTATACTATGACTGAGGAATGTGGATTGATGTAGCGGTGCTGTTCAACACCAAGTATAAGTTCAGGTTTATTGGACCATCCCTCCAGGAAGTGGTCTTGCATGTATTACGTGTGCCACATGCCGGGGACGATAGTTCTCTTGATTTGCTGCCATGAAAAATACCCACTCTGGTGTCGGCAGTCGGGCCTGTGAAATGAGATGTGCATGGAGTTGTTAAAAACCTGAAAGGACAAACTGCGCTCAATGACTCAACGCACTGAGAGAAGCATCAAGGCCGCATGGTCATCTAAAGGCTACACATGGCCTTTCTAGTACTGTCCTCGTCAGCTGACACATTGGGGATCAGAGCGGAGCCATTGAGCATGTCAGATGATCTCTGAAAGTTTCAGGCCAGTCACTACACCTGAGACAGCGACTCACCCTCAAGAATTTAGCTGCAACAACGAAAGCTTTGGTTCACTTGTTTAGATACCATGGAATCTGTTGCCACACTTGTAACAAGGATGCTCCTAGTTTTGCTGCTTCAGCAAAGAACCCTAGCTTGGTCCCCATTCTACCACCCAATACCATGGCACCAACACCACTACCAACACAAGCACCAACAACATCATCAACAACAACAACAACAACAACAACAAACTCAACCATGGGGGCATCAGCAGCACCAACAGCAACATGTTGCTAAGCAGTACGACCACATAGAGCCCGTTGCTACCCAGTACAACCACCCTAACAATCACCACCTCAGGGAGGTCGTGTTTGAACTCAAGGCGCGTATGATCATGTCGGGTAATGTCGTGCGGGCGGCTAGACGTGGAGACCTGCCGTACCAGCGGGTGCGACAACTAGGAGTGTACTACCCGGCTACCTCCGGCCTCAGGTACCCCATGGAGGAGGGCGGAGGGGACGGGGCTGAGGGGGAACCCGTGTGGTCGGGGGCCGGGGTACTGGGGCCTCCTCCAGGGTTCGAGCTGGAGGAGAGCCTTAAAACCTCCTGGACTGAAGTGTCGGCCGAGCCCTTAAATGGTGGTGGGGAAGGAGACTGGGGTAAGGGGCGGGTGGGTGGGAAGCAAACGTGGACCGCACGTGCTGCCAGGAAGACGAAGCAGGACAGGAGATATGGTTCACCATGGGGTGGAAGTAAACTCAAGGAGAAGATTGCGTGGAGAAATGATAATTCAGTTTCCTTGTCTAAACCAGATGGGAAGTTGAAGCCTTGGTCGGCCGGTGCGTGGCAGGGTAAGGCTGAGCAGACGTTGTGGGGATCAGACGGAGGGTCGGGGACCAAAGTCAACTCTATCCACCACGTGCACGGTGCAGGGAGGAAAACAGGTATGTGATACTTAATGCCTTAATGCATCATGCTCTTGGTAATCATGATGCATGAATGCAGCCATAGTGAGTAACTCATCAGAGTAAGCATCATGCCGACGCTATGGGGTTGAGACACTCCTAGAGGGTTGGCGTGATGCGCCAATGCAGCACCAGCAAATTACTCGATGGGGCTGCATTGGTGCATCATGCCGACAAATTCATGTTTGGTGACATGTCATTAAAGGGTTAAGAGCTATAGGCTGTGTCTCATGAGTTTGCAACAATTGAAACGTCTTTGTCCGGGTGTAGTCTTTGACCTGTGTAGTCTTTGACCGGTGTAGTCTTTGACCAGCAAGTTTCAAAAGGGCTGAAATGGGGGCTATGTACACAGAAATGTCGGGAAGATCGTAGTATATAGTGTTAACATATCTATTAACCTTTTCCCCCCAAAGACTACACCCGGTCAAAGATGTTTCAATTGTTACAAACTCATGAGACACAGCCTAAAGCATTTTACCTTGGTCTTCATGATGCATGAATGTATTAACTCCTTGGTCGTCATGCATAAACGCAGCTCTGGTTAGTGATGTGCCCTAACTGTATCCTTGTATCTTAACGACGGTGGGCATAATACATCAAAGGTTCTGCCAGATCCACCTACCCAATGTCCCTAATATATTTCATTTGCAAAGTTATGTATTTTCGAATTCATCATTTATATGTTTTAATCTCAAAGTAACTTATTATTCCGAAATTTGGGAACATAGTTCATATTAGTAGTTCCAGCCCCGAAGTGGCATCAGTTTGAAATAGATACATAACAATCTAAAGATCATGATATAATGTATTTATAGACACCTGTGGGATGATATTCACATCTTTGGAGGCTGGTTCTGTAGTTTCAGAGTGTGCCACTTGGTGGCAGGACAGATGAATGTTAGTGACCATTATCAGGCTCCATCAAAAGATGAGGTACATCATTGGTCGCAATGCATAACATCTTAAAGCAATATCAGTTCGGAACATTCAATTTAATGTTAATAGTAACATTGAATATAATTGATCTGGCCCTAAATCAACCTCCGGTATTTCAACTATTCTCTACTACCTTGTAGAAAGGGAGAGATTTGATTTCATAATGCGCATTACAAACTTGAATGTAACCACTGATCTGTCTATTGGCTAGAACTTAGTAGAAGGCTTCCATTGCATACACCTAAAGAGTACAGAATACTAGTGTCTGGTTTATGACTACAGGTGGCACCACTAGGCTGTCACAATCAAGTACTGGAAGAAAGGCATAAACACTAATAATAATATAGTTAGAATTCCAAAAATTGGTTGGGATGATACTTGTTCACATCCATAAAGAGGCGGACTGTATATGCAAAAAGTGAAAAAGGGGCTTCTCATATCAGCTTTTTCAGCTACTTTAGCCCACCCTCCCCCCTTATAATGACATTAATTGAAAAAAGGGAAAAAATAAACACAAAGGTACATTTGTTTATGTCTGTTGACTGGGTTATTTCACTTATTGACCCTCGAGCCCTATTTCACTTGGCCTCGTTAAATACGGCCTAAGGGTCAATACCTTGGTCAATAGACCAAAACTTGTGAACCTTTGTCTATGTATATTACAGGCGGTTCCATGTTTGTACTTAGCAGTTCTAAGGCCACTTGAAGTCGAATATCAGCTTTGAGGATACCGCGAACATCCTTTAAAAAGGGCCCTTTTGTGCTTTTTTTCATGTATTGAGAAAAAAAGTCCAAAAAAGGCCGCATCTAAAAAATGGGCAGAATACCAGTTGCAAAATGTTTAATATCTCAGCAGTTAATTGAGGTAGAAAGCTTATTTAAAGGGATTTTAGACAATATGAAGACCATGAATATTCTCAAGAAAAAGGCCTGCCTGCACCTCCAAAAAAAGTGATACAAAATAAAATAAAAGTTTCTCTTAAGAAGTATCCCCAAAGCTGATAATTGACCTAATGTCATGTTGTATACTGCAGGTGGCGCCACATGTAAGGCGGGCTTGTACCTGGCAGACAGCTCCAACCCCTGCAGGTACCAGCAGTGTGTCAGCGGGGCGCCGGCACCCGTCACACGACCGTGTCCCCCCGGCCTCGCCGTGTCACCCCTCTTCTCTGCCGCACTGTCAAACCCCTGTACCGTGTACGATGGTACCTGTCACAGGAATCGCTGAACGCTGTCAACCAGTGTATAAGGATAGCTGTCACAGGGCTCGCTGGGTGCTGTCAACCATGTATAAGGATAGCTGTCACAGGAATTGCTGAGTGCTGTCAACCAGTGTATAAGGATAGCTGTCACAGGAATCGCTGAGCGCTGTCAACCAATGTATAAGGATAGCTGTCACAGGAATCGCTGAGGGCTGTTAACCAATGTCTCAGGATAGCTGTCATAGGGCTCGCTGAGCGCTGTCAATCAATGTATAAGGATAGCTGTCACAGGAATTGCTGAGCGCTGTCAACCAATGTATAAGGATAGCTGTCACAGGAATTGCTGAGCGCTGTCAACCAATGTATAAGGGAAGCTGTCACAGGAATTGCTGAGCGCTGTCAACCAGTGTATAAGGATACCTGTCACAGGGCTCGCTGAGTGCTGTCAACCAATGTATACAGGTCACGTTGAAGTAAATGGCGCCATTTATCGAGTCATATTCTGGTCTGCATTGAAAGGTGTTCTGGCTGCTGATTGGGTTATATTTCAGATGAAACAAAAATGGCTAAAATTGTGAAAAAATGCACAGGTGTTCCCAAGTACCCTTTAGATAGAATAGTACATGTAGTTTTATGCTATGTAAAGGGTTGGGGAATTTCTGAGGCATGCAAAAACTGATGTGACCAAAGGTCGATTTTAGGCCCTAAACAGGGCAAAATGGGACTACCTGTACATAAAATTGACTTTCTTGAGATTTTCACGGTCGACTCGTTTATTGAGGCTGAAACATTGTGTGTGAGGAATTGTGTTTAACTAGACTAGGGCTAAGACTATGGCCAAAAAACATCGTAGATGGCTGATTTTGTGTATTATGCTTTATAGAAACATAGAGGAATAATAATTGCTTCCTCGTGACCTCACAGGGCTCACTTAGTGCTGTCAACCATTGTATAAGGATGCCTGTCACAGGACTCACTAAGTGCTGTCAACCCAGTGACCAAACAAACATTTCCGAACGTTCAGAAACGTACTCTGAAAGTTCTTGAACGTTCACAAAGCAAAGTTAAAAAACGTAAAACTGCCGTTTTTTAACGTTGAATTGAACATTTCTTTAAACGTTTTTTAATGTTAGAAAACATTGAAAGTTTGTCTTAACGTTTTCTTATGTTAGTCTTTACTGTTTATTAACTTTAAAATATAACTTTCTGACCTTCTAATACATTAAATGGCACTATGATTTATTGGTTTAAAATATATAGAAATTGTATGACAAGTGTTGGATAGGTTTTTAAATCAGTACTGCTCCTTTTTTTCCCAAGTAGCTAAGCCAACTGCATATTTCCATGTTCAATTTGGTTCCATGTCCATTCAAAACATTTTAGTACCAGGACTTGATAATCCTAGTACACAGAATGTTTCAAAACACTTTGTTTACAACCAATATGAGTACAGTACTACTCTGGGGTTGTTACATAGAAACATCTACAGCCCTGTGCATATAAGTAAATCATACTATCACAAAATGGGTGTTTGTATCTTTCCAACTACTTGCATTGATATATTCTAGCTCATTAGGTCTATTTTTTGTTCAGCCAAATTCAGATAAGATATTTGATGTTGAATGTGTTTAAGAAATTGAGGTCATATTTGTCATTTTGGTCATTTTGACACTTGCAGACAACTTAAATGGCTAGAGAAAAATGTTCCCATGACCCGAACTGCCACCTAGTGTGAAAAAAATGAACATTTCTTAATGTTAAAAAACGTTATTCTAACATTCAAAATAAACATTGATATGCTACCCCTCTGAAACACTGGAAAACATTCTGTGAACGTTTCTCCACGTTAGTTAACATTGAATAAAAAACGTTTTTGTCCTTCTATTTGAATGTTATTTGATGTTACAAATTGACGTTCCCTTTTTTTAAACTTATCTGAATGTTCACACACATTCTCCTTCTTCACTGGGAACCAGTGTATAAAGATACCTGTCACAGGGCTGTCATAGCGCTGTCAACCAGTGTATAAGGATACCTGTCACAGGGCTCACTGAGTGCTGTCAACCAGTGTATAAGGATACCTGTCACAGGGCTCACTGCATGAGTGCTGTCAACCAGTGTATAAGGATACCTGTCACAGGGCACTCTTAATATGGCCACTGTCAACCAACGTAGAAAGCTGTCACAACGGACTAACATACTGTACTTTCCCTGAATGATATTTTGTTCTGGTATCAAAGTATTTCATACTGTAACCTCATTTCAAGTTACCTACGCTAGAACTTACATTTAATGTTTCAAAAATGCCACCAAACTACTCAACATCCAGAAAGGTACTTTTATTTTACCCTGCTAAGTATCTCAGGTCTTCTACCAACTTGTATCCCATCCACAAAAATATGGATGATTCATATTGCTTGATTGCAGGGGTCCACATTTCATATTGATGAACATTATGTTAATATACAGGCGACGGTTGCTGCCGCCAGGTGTACCTTCTAGTAGTACCCTTCAGTGAGGCCAGGGGTCAGCACCAGTGGACAGGAACCAGAATGTATGATGGTAGTTTTACTGTATTTTACCATTAGACTTTCTGGTTCCATTTCCTGTTCCTGTCCACTGGTTCCAGCCTACCAGCAGGGGTTGCACAGACCCAGCAAAATTCCAAGTTCAAGGTCATTTGGCTGTTACCAGAGCCTTCCTTCGGGAGGATTTGGGAATGAGAGTACATCCTGTCCCTGCTCACCAACAAGTGACCAGACATGGCAGCCTCCAGTCAGTGCAGACTCTGGTCTAGGTCTGCAGTATATCCCATTATCATGCCGCACCAATCTGTATCCATGTCTGAGTTAGTGATAGACAAGATTACATTGACAACTATCATTGAAAGAACCGCTGTTGACAATTTAGAAGAGCTACCCTTTTGATATGATTTTATATACTCTGAATCAAAAACATACAGAGATATTCTATCTCTGCTTTGTCTTGACGAAAGTAAGAGTAGTGTAAAAATCCTGGCCTTGTTTTGATCGTGGAGGTATTGGAGACTTAAAACGTTGGTAGGTCACAGGAATATATGTTGTGTTAACCCTTTAATGCAGTGGACACAGAACCTTAAATCAGTGTCGGTATCTGGTTGACAATCCTAGATCGAGCACTTCCAACACCTGATTCAACACTAAACTGAATTTGTGCCCAATGCCCTTTTCCAGTGGGCACACAATTTAGTTCGAGGTCGAATAAACTTTTAATCAGCATTTAATCACACTTTGACAACAATTAATGAAAGTTGATTTAATGTTTTCTGCGCACTGAGTCGGAGGTCATGATGCATGGATGCAGCATTGGCGAGTAGCTCGCTGCATTCAGGCATCATGGGGCTGATACACTCATGAGGGATCGTCATGATGCATGAATGCAGGGGTTGCAGAGCAGTAAAAGGCCATAAACAGTCTTTGCGAAAACTTTTTCATCCCACAGGACTGGAAATTTTCAATGATAAGGACTGGCTACATTTGTGGAGGACTGGATAGCCACATATCTGATGATTTCTGCATTTTAAGTATAAAATAGTTTGTCAATTAAAAATGTATTTTATATGGAATCATTTATGGTCAAATTAGGATAGATATATAGTTTCACAATCTATTGACATAAATAAGTCAGCTTTAGAAGCCCGATTGTATTCTTCCAGGTCAGAAAAGCCCAACATGTGACTGGACGTTCGGTCCTGCTACACTTGTGAATCTGCTGGACCGGTGGCATTTTAGAAGGACATTGCCACTGTCCTGCATGTTTTCGCAAAGACTGCACAAATGGTTCAGCTTTGTTTGCATGTTTCATACAGTGATGTAGATGTCTGACCACGTTAACATCTCGGTGTTATCGTGTGGTGGACCTGTAATAAAACAGTTCTTAACCCCGATTTATCTGTTTTGTCTTTTCTTGTCACTTGTGCACTGCCTTCTCATGATTCTCTGCTTTTCTACAATTTGGACCAAAATCGATATCTGTCATACATGGCCATCTGGGCTGCAAGTCCTTGGTTAGCGACTTTTCTGCTCGGCTACTGACTGCTTTGGTGTTTTTAAAGCAAATTGAGATTGATATAGTTTGAGTGTTGATATATTTCTATTGCCAACTTTCATTTACATATTATCAAAGTGGGCCAACGCAAACCCTCGTGCAAAAAAATATGTATAAGCTTAGGTTTGGAACTTCTTAACCTTTAGTTCAGCTTTGATCAATGAGATGAATGTACAACACTAGATTCACATGTTGATAAAACATGGATATGGTATTCTGTCCATTCTTTGTTCTTTACACTCATAAAACATGAAATGATAATAAACATTATGTCTAGCCTTGTTGCTTTGGCGTGTTTCGTTGATAACCCTAATCAACGTAGAGAATTTATCAGAAAAAAAACTCTCCTTTTGTTTCTGATGTAAACTATGTACAATAAACATATATCGTAGTATACAACATGCTTCTGACCTGGGACAGGAGCCCTATATAGAGACAGAGGTGAACAACCATGCCATATTACCTAGTCCCCCCCAATGAGTGCAGAAAGGGGAAGCCTTTGGGAATGATCATTAATTAGCAACGAGGTGGGGCTGGTGAAACTCACAAGGAGGCACTAATAAGTGTTACGCCACCTGTCTCGATTGCGCAGAATATTTTGGTTCCATTTTGCGCCACTCCTCACCATAGGTGGAGATTTTTTTTCACTCCACCTCCCACCCCTCTGTAATAATTTCATGCTAGAAATGGCCATAATGATATTTTTTGCTATTTATAACTATTAAATGTCCACTTCTTTGAAACACCTTTTTTAGTACTGTTTGGAGTCTAGACAACAATAGTCCTGCAGATAGAAACATGAGTGGACACATGTCCCTACTGTGTCTGGGCTGAGGACCTCTGTCTGTGGCAGAGATCAGAAAGAGGTCAGAAAGGGGTCAGAAAGAGGTCAGAAAGAGGTCAGAAAGGGGTCACTGTAGGGGTCAAAGCAGAGGTCAAAGCAGAGGTGTGGCACAGAGTGAACATGTGTAGAGCTTGGTAATTAACCATTTAAGGACAACATAGTAAGTAAATGTACTCAATTAGACTCAACCAAACTAAACTAAGGGAGTGGTCATTTTCTAACAACAAGGAGGGGTTGGTGGATTTAGGGGGAGACCAAAAAGATTTGGACCCCTTGAAGGGGGGGACCAACAAATTTGGACTGCTCTTGAGGATGGGACAAAAAAAATTACACCCCTTTTTAATAAAAAAGCCTGCGCGTTACTATAGCTCAAAGGGGTCAGCCGCACTGAATTTCAACTTGCCTGAGGGGGGGACCGAAAAAGATTTGAAGGGGACAAAAAAATGTCGACCCGCTCGTGTGAAAATCCACCAACTCCCCCTGTTGTTAAAAAGTGACCACTCTCTAAACTTAACCCATATGCGGCCACGAAGCATTGAAATACATCCCTCGAGATCGCTAGTGAATATTCATGTTTGGCTTTTACATGGAATCTACAGGGCTGATACATTCCCTAAGGGTCAGCATAAAGCACCGATGTTGTGGATAGCACTACTGCATCATGATGGTAAATAAACATGAGGACCATGGTGTCATGTTATGGTCACTTAATCGGTCTTTGGGAAAACTTTTGTATCTCACAGGACATTCGGTTCTGCAAATTTTGAATGTTGCAGGACCAGCTACATTTTTGAATGACCAGGGAGCCCCATATCGAACAATTTATGCATTTTAAGTATAAAGTAGTTTTGTCGATTTAAAATACATAGTTTTACACAGTATATCGACAGATACATTTTCATCTTCAGAAACCCAACTTAATTATTATAATTTAGAGAAGCCCAACTGGACCGGACATTCGGTCCTGCTACACTTGTGAATCTGCTGGACTGGTAGCATATTAGAAGGACATCGCGACTGTCCTGTGTGTTTTTGTAAAGACTGCTTACAGATCATCAAGGCTAGTCATGTGGAGACAAATGGTTTAATAATTCCTATTGGTCTGGGTCAGTGTGTATTGTGTTACATCACGTGACCCATCTGTCTCACATTCATAGAAGGACAGACTGACTCAGTAAACTGGTGTAATGCCAAGGAGCAGCCTTTTTATAAAAGTTCATTAAGGATCAGAAGACTGTGTCAAGTGTATTTCAACAAATGTACAACATTTTTCTACAATGGATTAACCACAAATGTAATGAAGTTTGAACTTGAGAGAAATAAATACTTTTGAAATTGAAATTGAATTGATAGCCGGGAACGACACACCAAGGCTGTGGTGGGGAAGTCCACATAAGTTCACGGTGGCCGACAAGGGTCACAAAAAAAAATTGTTATTAAAAAAAAGAAATTTGTTTGATGAAGCTGTGAACAGCTGAAACTATTCAGAACTCACACTCAACTGACTGTCTGACTCAAACATTGGTACTAAATATTTTGATGGAATATTTAGAAACTACAAATATTCTCCATTTTTGGAGACTAGGCCCTATATAGGTAACCTAACTAACAACTTTCAATTTGGAAGTTTTTAGTAAACAATTTCGAAATTGTTATTTGTAGTGAAACCCAAACATGGGACTAAATGTGACCCACCCAGACCAGGTGACCCACATAAACCAATGAGAGAGCTTCAAACTATGTCAAGTTGAGGTCAGTTACCTTGAAGCCCAGGTAGGGCGGGAAGGAGCATACCTGATTCAGTTCTGAAATAGTAGTGGCAGAGTCAACACCAAATCCTCGTCTTCTCACCCTCAAAGAAATTTGTTTCTTCCAATTTCTCGAAATGGAAAATTAAGTGTTTTTTTTGGTGTCAATGTTGAAAATCGTGCTGTCACTGTCAATTTCTTGAAAAAGATTGCTTTCGACACATTTTATCTCGGGCTGCCAGAACTGCAAACAGCACATGAGAGGAGCTTTACAATTCGTCCTTGGCAGTGCTTCAAGTGGGGCAAAGAAATACTTGCAGTACAGATTTCTCTGCTGGCTCAACTCGCTCCAAAGTGACAGCATGATTTTCGATATTGACACCAAGAAAAACACTAAAAAAATTTACTTTTCCATTTTGGGAAATTGGAGGAAACAAATTTTTTAATCCTTTTTTTTTTGATGATCCTTGTCGGCCACTGTAGTTCAGAAATGAGTTGTTTGATGGAAGTTGAATTATATTTTACCTATGTTAATGAAAAAGAAGAAACAAGCTACAAACCAAACTTTTATTACTCCCAACAGCTGGAGTAGAAAAGGTACAAAAACTAGTATAAAAGTAAATGCCACACATGTTGCCTATGTTAGTAATGTCATGCCTTCGTAGTTACGGTAGTTTTTGTGTCATCATCCGACTGAAGTATCCAGCTGGCAGTTACCTGGTAAACAAAGAGAGAAAACAAGGTGACATATTAGGACATGTCGAAGTTAAATTCCAGACCTCATTTTTGATTTGTGCCATCAATTAAAGATAGGGTCAATCCTGGTGTTTATTTTTCTATTTTTGTAAAAAAAAAAAAGAAGAATTTTTATATCTAAATCTAGATTTTTTCTAGATTTCAGCAAAGTTTTTGTCAGGAATAAATATCTTCCAGTGAGTTTAGTGGCCTAAATACTTAACAGATGTATCCAACAATTTTGTGATGTTCTTAGTTACTGTGTGAATGAATTGAGTCATTCTGATCACCCGCAAGTCAATGCAGCAATTTGCGACTCATTCCGGGTACCCCTAAAAGAAAAATCGAAATCTCTAAAGCCTCAAAAACACTATTTTTGGCCTGATACAGGAATAAGTTTACTCATCAGAGCTCCCTGCAAATATCGTGTCCAACATACCAGGTTGGTCAGCATGATAAATGAATCAGTCAATGCAGCATTCATGCACCATCAAGACAAAGGACAAAAAGCGTTATCGATTGGACTTGGAGCACCTGAGGAGCGATAGGGCACAGTCTCATCAAATCGATACATGTTCAAAACTTGCTGAGGTCTATGACTGGCTGACGTCTATGACTGGCTGAGGTCTATGACTGGCTGACGTCTATGACTGGCTGACATCTATGACTGGCTGACGTCTATGACTGGCTGACATCTATGACTGGCTGACATCTATAACTGGCTGACATCCATGACTGGCTGACGTCTATGACTGGCTGACCTCTATGACTGGCTGACATCTATGACTGGCTGACATCTATGACTGGCTGACGTCTATGACTGGCTGACATCTATGACAAGGTAGCCCAGATGACTCCCAATTTTTTTACAATAAAGGATGGAGTCCTGCTTTGCAGGGGTATGAATTATTCGAGTGTTAGAGGATTATTTGTGTCTTCTAATAAATGCCCTCATAGATGTCAGCCAGTCATAGACGTTAGCCATTCATAGTTGTCAGCCAAACATAGACATCAGCGATTCATAGATGACAGCCATTCATAGATGACATTCACTCATAGATATTTCCCCATTCATAGATGGCAGCCAGTCATAGACGTCAGCGATTAATAATTGTCAGCCAGTCATGGACATCAGCCATTCATAGTTGTCAGCCAGTCATAGATATCAGCCGGTCATAGACATCAGCCATTCATAAATGACAGCCATTCATAGATATCAGCCATTCGTAGATGGCAGCCATTCATAGATGGCAGCCATTCATAGATGGCAGCCAGTCATAGATAACAGCCATTCATAGATATCAGCCATTCATAGATGACAACCATTCATAGATGACAACCTTTCATAGATGACAGCCATCCATAGATGGCAGCCATTCATAGATGACAACCATTCATAGATGACAACCTTTCATAGATGACAGCCATTCATAGATGACAGGCAGTCATAGATGACAGGCAGTCATAGATATCAGCCATTCATAGTTGTCATCTAGTCATCAATGTCAGCCATTCATATTCATCAGCCAGTCATAGACGTCAGCCATTCATAGTTGTCAGGCAGTCATAGATGTCACCTGGTCATAGACATCAGTCATTCATAGATGACAGCCATTCATAGATGACAGCCAGTCATAGACGTCAGCCATTCATAGTTATCAGACAGTCATAGACGACAACCATTCATAGTCGTCAGCCAGTCATAGATGTCAGCCGTTCATAGTTGTCAGGCAGTCATAGACATCAACCATTCATAGATGACAACCATTCATAGACGACAGCCAGTCAGAGATTTTGGACCTGTATCTATTTAGTGACACTGAGTAATATTCCTACCTGCCAAGTTGCTTGAGCACCTGAGATATGATGACAAAAGGCAAAAAGCATTATTGATTGGACTTTGAGCATTTAAAGATCAATGTTCTTACCTGCCCAGTTCCTTCAGCACCTGAGTGAGTACCTCTGGGTCCTTAGCGAGACTGTCGAGTCCCACGGGCTGCCCGTCAGAGCTCTGCATGGTGTAGCCCCCCAGCAGTGACTCCAGCTTCCCCCCCTCAGCCTGCTGCCCCCCCGTAGTGCTGTACTCCGGGTAGTCCCCCTGCTCGTCACCATAGTTACTGTCGTCATGGCCGTAGTCGTCAGACGAGTCATACTGAGGGCTGGGGGGATAGCTGCCTCCACTACTAGAGCCATACCCAGGGCTGCCACTACTGCTGGAGCCGTACCTAGGGCTGTAGCCCCCTCCTCCCTGCCCATAGCTGCCCCCCTGACTACCACCACCTCCATAACCCTGCCTGGCTCCTTGGTTGTAACCGCCGCCTTGATTGTAACCGCCGCCTCGGCTGTAACCACCCTGGTTGTAACCACCTTGGCTGCTATAACCTCCCCGTCTGCCTCCTATGCTCTCAGCGTCATACCCGTAACCGGTGGTTCCTCCAGCGTTGTTGTAACCACCCCCGTAGCTGCCACTGCTACTAGGGCTGTAGGAAGACCGCCGGCCGTACGATGGGGAGTACCCACCGCCATTGTTGTAGCCATTGTTGTAGCCATTGTTGTAGCCCCTGCGCCCACTGTTGTAGCCCCTGTTGTAGGAGGGGCTGTTGTAGTAGGCAGTGGTCAGGGTAAGGAGTGTCAACACCAGGACGGCTACCAGGACCTTCATCCTGTCTGTGCTGCTGAGTTACTGCCGCGTCTCTCACAGAGTTTATACAGTGTATGTAAAGACTGCGGGTATAGGGGACGAGGCATTTATGACTAGCTGGTGGAGGGGAGGCTTGGTGGATTTTCCTACGATGATTTTTTTTTGTATAACCTAGTTGAATTACTCATTGTCCGAAGGAATTAAATGGACCATATTTAATTTTGACCTACCCCCCCAAAAACATGGCGGCTCAATTTCCACCAAGCCACCCCCCTCCCCACCATACTGGCAATAAATGACAGTTCCCTAGAGCTCTAATCGTGGTGCCAGATGTGAGTCATTCTGAGCAATCTGACATAAATGGATGAATCCCTCTCTGAGGTAGCAGATGGGTCTGCAGAGGCCTCACTCTCCCAGCACATTCTGGTCTAGACTCAAAGCTAATTTTTTGGCTGTCCCAGCTAGTTCTAGGTAATAGTGAAATCGATTTTCTAGGTATTATAGTGAAATCAATTTTCAAACTTTTTTTGTACAAGACGGATTATTTTCCAAAGCTGGGGGTCATCTTAAAGGCGGGGTTTTACGGTATTATAGAGTCAGGGTTCCCGCACAGAGAGGTAACAAACTGTAATGGCGACATGTGAAGCTACAGAACGGTGCTTCATTTGGAGCAGTTTGATTGGCTGTACCAGCTGCTACCATCATTAGTTACGTGAGGCAGACTGCCTCTGTCCTCATGGTGTGACCTCCTGACCTCTACTTGACCTAGATAACCTGGGGTCACACAGAAAGGAGGCTCCTTGTGAGGCCTCATGGATCATCTTATATACAACACCGAAAACAGTTAGGCCAAAAAAGAGAGGTTTGTTTCAGGCCACCCAACCGACCCTTTCAAAACAGGGCCGACCCCTCGTTTTCTTTATGCAATTTTGAAGACATTTTCGTATTTTCAACCCTATTTGGTCAATTTTAGGGAGAGGCTGGCCAGTACTCTCATGTTTAAGAAAAGAAGAAAAAATCCGACCTACCGACCCACCATTTTCTTGCCATGTTACCTGAAACAAACCTTTTTTTTGCCTTATAAGTTATAATTGAAAGTCATGGATTTATGTGAGGGCAGACTACACATGTTTATGACGGATGTTCTAAGAAAAAACAGATCTTTACAAAAACATGATTGATAATCAAATTATCCTTTCATGGGCCTCATGCCCTTGTTGGTAAGATGCATGAAAACAGCCCTCTTGAGTTAATCACCTAGGCCATTCAGACCGCTGTGCCACTGCACAGACATTTGCGCATTTCCCTCTCCTCAAATTAAAATTCCCTTTAATGATACGTTTCTATGCTCAATATATACGTACTTGAATACCAACAGGAACATATGGTAGTCAACTAAATTTTCCTAAAGTCTTTGTAGGTTATATACATTTTGTATATTGGTTTCCTAGTGGGAGCTGTATTGAAGGTGCTGTTAGTAAAGACACCCAGTCTTGGCAGTGCAATTAGGAAGCCCTTCAGAAAATGCACTCACTATAACTTATTTCCGGGAGAGGCTACTTAGGCAATAAATTTAGCATTGATTGCATTTAAATGCTAGAATATAGGCCTACATTTACATATATCCTACATCTAAAGGGACTCCCAGAACCAAATTTACAGCAAAATCTGTGATGAAAAATCACTTTTACAATGGAGGGGTTTAAAGGTGTAGGTACATATATTTACATGCTATGTATGTCTATCATCTATTTCCTGAATACTAAAGTAATCAAAACATAATCAGCTCCCGGATTTATACATTTGTGGAGCTACCTTTTATGATAAGTAGTACATTCCCTATATAAGTCACCCTCCACTGCACCTGGATTACCACCACTTACATTGCAGCAGGGGAGGGCTATTTCTGACCCGATCAACTGCAGAGTCAAACAGGCTCAGACAGGACCCTCTTGTCCTCCCAAAACACCTTACTTTTTGCAAAGAAAAATCTATTTAACTATGTTCTAATGGTGCTAGATTTAAAATTCCTTCAGATTTCTCTTAGTTAAGATCTTGTCTATCTATCCTGCATAAAAACCTTAACTTTTCTGCACTCAATAAAAGTGGCCTGAAGACCCTACACCAGGGCTATATGTATGAGTTGTGCTAACAATATAGGGTTGATATATTCTCGAAAGAGTCAGTATTCCTCATGATGGCCATTGTTGTATCTGTACTTGAGTAGATGAAGAACCAGTCTTACTGTTATAAAGGACATTTGTTACATCATTTATTTGATACTTGGTTAAAAATGTTTACAACTGATACCAAAAGATTATTTGCAAAATCACTCTCTAAAATTGTGCAAGACAATAAACACTTTTAAAACCAAAAAAGAGCAAGTAGATAATCTGCCTCCTTTTTGCCACCACTTACACAGCTGCCGCACACAGAGATCATCGTCAAGTTAAAGTCCATCCTGTAGTGAGGGGTGGCACCACAGGGTAGGGTACCTCTCTGTACAAACTCAGCCATTTGATACTGTCAGCTGCCGGTGTGTGGCAGGGTGGGTTCACCATGAGTCAACACATACCCTGATATAGACTTGCTCAAGTCCTAGAATTTGAATAAAGACAAATAATATACTTTTCTCAACTATACTTTTCACCGGTGAGTTACTGGCACTTGCTGCATTGGTGCTTCATGACGACAAATGTCATCTTTTAACGACATCGGTTAACTGAGACTGTGTTAGGAGAGTGATGCAGCTGAACATCCCAGAGAGGACATCCTGCCATCTGCCTCTGTCTCAGAGTGCAGAAAGTACAGGGAGGTTTGAGGATCAGTGTCTACAGACGTAAGACACCTTATATGGCCATGTTAGAGGGTCAGGGGATCAACAAAAAGTGCATCATACTTGGATGAATTATTTGTGAATGAATGATTGAATAAAATAATAAATGACACTCGGCCGTATTGATATATTCTTTATGTCATAGTGGTTTTCGGAGCAGGAGTGGATGACTATGTTAAGAGATATAAGACCGAATTGTAAATTTACAAAAATAAGAGAAATAGAATAATACATTAAGCAACTACGTATTAGAGGATGGCTTATTGACTATTCTAACAACTGTAGGGGAACAGATCGAGCCCACATCTGTTCCCGTGCCCTGGCTTAGCCACCTAGGGTAATCACTGTTCCCCCTCATACTTACCAATCCAGATGTATATATGTAAGGCAAGAATGACAGGCAAGGTTTCGTGGTCAAGTGGTTATGACGCTCACTCCGGATGCGGGAGGTCCCAGGTTCAAACCCTGGTGAAACCAAAAATTTATTTTCACTGGACCACTACACAACTGAGCATTTGCATATCATTTAAGAGGAGGTCTTCAGATGAAAGGGGTATACAATATCTAAAATAGAAATATGGGATTGAACATAGGACCTATTACTTTAAAAGGTGGAAATATGACTGAGATGAACAAATTGCTTATGCCTTTAACATTGAATGTATGAACAACCAATTTTATAGTAGTCACACATTAGACGAGGTTTATGTCAAGGTCAATGCCAAGGTCAATGCCAAGGTCAATGCCAAGGTCAATGCCAAGGTCAATGTCAAGGTCAGATGTCCTGGAAGTGAGACATGGCTGTAACATGTCCTTGTGCTGATTTAACCCATGGTACGTCATGTCACTGTAAGCAATCTCCCAGCCGATTCTTCCATCCATAAACGTGGCCAAAATTACAGGTACAATTTTAGTAGAGAAAACGCCAAAAATGTTATAAATTTAAAAATGTCCAAAAAGAAATCAGGGTCAGGCCCAAAAACAGAGGGTCGGTTAGGATCCTGAAACGCAACTTTTTTCGGCCAAATTATGTCGACAATGAGGTCTCACAGTACGATATTATCCTCAGACGGTTAAACATAATGACTCAGAGAGCTCTTCTCCAGCCCAGCCGCTTAGGACAAACAAAAACCTAATTATCACAATTGTGTTACTTATACAATGGTCCAAAGCAGAAATCTCATGAATTAGAGTCGCACCACTTTCAAGAGACATGTCAACTAGTTACTACAATGACATAGCTATAAAGCCATTGTGCTATTATTACACCATACCTGCGTGGTGACCGACTCACAGACGCTACATCGTTACATCACGACAACTCACCAACATGAAGGCTTGCCACACTGTGGGAGCATTCACCCTTTAAGGATGGCATGATACATTAATGCATCATACCGTTGGTCATCATGATGCATTAACGCAGCCCTGGTGAGTTACTGACCAGGCTGCATTTAAGCATCATGCCGACGCTAGGGGGTTGAGACATTCCCAAGGGTCAGAATGATGAACGGCGATGTTACTCGCTGGGGCTGCATTGCTGCATCATGCCGACAAATGTCATCATTTAGCGACATGCTGTCCTTAACTGGTTAACTGATGAAAAAGGGACCTGACCTAGCTGCACTTTAGGTGACATTGAGCTGACATTAAAGGAGCATAGTCACTGAGAGTGACCCACTCACAGTTCTAGTACTGTTTTAGTCCAGTCTTTGCGAAAACTGTTTTGGCATGCAGGACAGTCGGTCCTGCAGCTTTCAGTTTTGGTAAACCCAGGACACCAGGTCCTGCAACACCAGTCAGTCTGTCGGACCAGAGCCATTTTAGACGGACATTGCCACTGTCCGGCAGGATTTGGCAAAGACTGTATTAGTCTAGTATGGGGTAGCACTGCGAGTAGTGATATTGCTCCTTAAATCCCTCAAGCACACCATAGTGTTAAACTAATGAATTCATGCACCATGCCCTTAGTTACCATGAATGCAGCTCTGGCTAGTAACCACCGGTGCTGCATTCAAGCATCAAGTTAACCCTATGGGGTTGAGACACTCCCAAAGGGTCAGCATGATGCACAAATGCAGTACTGACTAGTTACTTGCCAGGGCTTCATTGGTGCATCATGATGTCATATTTCAGATTAACATAGATGCATGCATTATTTGACACATGTATTTTGAGACTGTAATACCAAATTAACTATATTTAATGTTTCTATCAGATTAGTTCTATTTCTTAAAGTTTTAGAACCCATGTGCCTCTACATGGGTAAAAATAGACATGTGTGACACGGCGACACGGCCCTTTTAAAAATTGACACGTGCGACATGACCCTTTTAAAAATCAACGGACACAGACATTTATATAAGGTTCTACTCTATTCTATACATATAAAAAACGACACGCCTCCCTTGCTAAAAATCGACACGGCAACACAGTCAAAAATGTGGGTACCCATGTAGAGGCACACCTATGGAATGCACACAAAACAAAACTTCTTTTTTTTTCTGAAAACATTTTGATATTCAATTATAAGTAATTTGACACACCACTAGTACAATTAACCCAAGGGGCCTACTCAGAATTAAACCTTATAGCATGACATGAGTGTGTTTTATTGCCCCAGGTAGTTACCAGGTGATACATCAGTCTGGAGGCTGCAGTAAAAACAGCTCCCCCAGCTGGTGTGACTGACATCATGTCCCGGGTGTTACATACTACCTCGTGTCGCACGTGCTACTCACTACCGTGTAGTCTACGCTATAAGCCGGCCTCTGCTTCACCATCAGTTTTATATAAATGCTTTAAATTGTGTCAATTAACATTTATAACTTTTCTCAGCCTTGGAGTACACCAAAATGCTATAAATTGCACCAATTTTTCAACCTCGATTTGAATAAAGAATTGGGGGAAATCAATAATGTTTAACCCTTTAAGGACAGCATGTGGCCGAAAGATGACATTAATTGGTATGATGCACCAATGCATCCCTGGCGAGTGAGTTGCCGGTGCTGCACTGGGGCATCATGCTAACCCTTTGCGTATCTTGCGTATAGGCAGTATCTCTAACTATGATAGATTCTACAAGTTGCATATAAGGGATCTTACAACTTCTAATTTAGTACTTTAGTATACTCGTTAAACCTTGTGTATAAGCGGCACACTATAGGCATGTGTGGGATGAAATAAATGCTAAGCCTGACTAGCTCAACGGCTGCAGCTTTTACCCATTTAAGGACAAATGTCACTAAAAGATGACATTTGTCGGCATGATGTACAGATGCAGCCCTGGCAAGTAACTCGCCAGGACTGCATTGGTACATCATGCCGACCCTTTGGGAGTGTCTCAATCCCGTAGGGTCAGTATGATGCTTGAATGCAGCACTGGTGAGTTACTCGCCGCGGCTGCATTCATGAATTATAACGACCAACGGCATGATGTGTTAAGGCATCAAGCCGTCCTTAAAGGGTTTACTGATGCTTTACGGTATGAAGTATCACATGTTCCTCTCGCGTGCAGAATTCCCAACTACACACTGCCACTGTAAGTGCAGCATAGTGCTTTAATGTGCCATTATCCCTCATGATGCATGATCGCAGGCCAAACGAGTAACTCGTCAGAGCTGCATTCATGCATCATGACAACCCTTAGAGAGCGTGGCGACCTGATCGGGTCGGTACTCCGCATGTATGCTGACTTGGGGAATCACTACCTCAAGCATCGAGCCATCAACTCAGAAGGACATATTGCCTTACAGCACTAAGTGTGCCTTACAGGTGTGTACAGCAGTATATAAGGCAGTGTAGTGAGTCCTGCCAGTCACACCCACTCACTGCCTGCACACTGACTCACTACCACCTCCTGCATCATGACTACCGTCGGTCTAGTCCTCTTATCCCTCGTGGTAGCCGCCGCGGCTCACTACGATGGCTACCCATTCGTTCATAAGAACGAGGGGAAATACGGAGTTGGGTTTAAAACCGCCAACTATGGAAACAACGCTAAGGCTGCCCCCGCTGTCGCGGCCAAGCCTAAGGCTGCTACCTATGCGGCCGGAGTCGGTTATGGATCAAACAATGAGTACAACTTCCGCTCGTTCGGGGCCTTCCCCGTCCATGTCGGGGGCGGTCAGTTCTACTACTTAGGCAACTACAAGGGTAAGGTGGCAAGAGCCTTTTTTATTTCTTCAATTTGCTCAATCTATTTCACCCTTTTTTGAGGTAGGGTGTCAAGAGCCATTCTGTATGACATCTTTAATTTGCTTAATTTATTTGATCCTTTTTTGAGACTGAAAATGATGCCTGGGTACACAAGCGCTGCATAAGCAGTTTTGTAAATAGCAATTTACCAAGGCATTTGATTGCCTAGAACTCTGTGAGAAGCAAATGCAATTTTTGGTAATGGTGTCTGTCATGGGATAGCCCTACACTCTGCAGGGTCACTGCATGTCTGGGAAAGGTGCGCACATATATGGGACCAGGGTAGACGTTATGTCACTGCCATCAGAATTCAATTTTCCTTTTTTTTTCAATTTGACTTTATTTTGTAATATCTGGGCAGAGATGGAGACAGCATTAAACGACCCTCGTCATGCTTTGTCCCTGACAACATAATTCGGGATCATGACATTCAAAACATTCAATTGGAATTGATGTAACCAACAGGCAGACCATTAACCTGCCTTATCATAATCAGTGTCGATCACAGGCTTAAACTGATCAGCAGCTTAGTTATACTGGGAGTGGATAACTGTATATACCACAAGGTATCACACAACTAGAGGCCCATCATATTTATACCTTAGATGGCCCTACTGTACCATGGGTTTGACATAGAGGATAGCGCCATCTAGTTAATAATATGTAAACTGCTTAGTCCACTATCATCTTTAGACTTCAGATGGTGCCACCAGTCTATGGCCAAATAATGGTACAGTAGGGCCATCTAGGGTATAAAGATGAGGGCGCTAGCTGTGTCATAGCTCGTGCTATATACAGTCATCTCCTCCCAATATAACCAAGCTGATCAGTTCAATTCAATTCAATTTAATTCAAAGAACTTTATCGAAGCTGCAACAAGCAGGGGCAGGCCCCTGTATTTGCTGGCCACAGCAAGTCCATACATAGGTGCGGGTATCTTGCATATTGATATTATATAATTACATCAATTTATAGATGTGTCTTTTAAGTCAGCATGAACAATCATTATATAGTTTATATAGTATATACAGTGTAGGCCTGTGGTGTGGATAGAATACTATGTAGCTATTTACCTGCCGAATCATTTTCAAAATAAATAAAATGATTGTTTGCTTATATTTGTTTATTTTAACTGCTCAGCACATAGGCTTATTGCCTGTATGATTGTATAGAACAGTATATGATACAAGAGGGACTCTCTGACCAACCTCCCCTCTTATGGGAGAAGGTGATCAGGCCCCCCCCATACCTGATGGAGATAGGTATGTAGGATATGCTAGTGGTGTTGATTAGCATATGGATGAGTTAGTGTTACTTAGGGAGTGATCATTTTTTATCAACTGGGGGGGGGGGGGGTGGTTTGGGGGGGGTTAAAAACTTTGGACCCCTTGACGGGGGGGGGGGAGGGGGCGTTAATAATTTGGACCCTTCTTGGGGGGGGTTCAAAAAAATGTAACCTGCTTTGGGCCAAAAAGCCCGTGCGTCACTATGCTTTAAAGGGCCCACCCATTTTGCACGCTCCGCGCGAACCACCCCCCCCCTGTTGTTAAAAAATGATCACTCCCTTAATTGTTTATGTTATATATTGTCTGGCAGGAGACTGCTCGCAGGGCCACAACTACGGCTTCTACTTCACGGGGGACGCGTCGTCCTTCATGATGTGTGACCACGGCCGTGCCCACCGCTTCCAGTGCCCCAGAGGTAAGGGGGGTTTCAATTTGAGTTTGAAATGATCTCATTTATACTCTATCATAATTGGTAAGGACACTCAAAAAAAAAATCGTTTCTCATCCCCAAGCGATGAAAAAATGACGAAGGCGTTTTTTATCAATTTTTTTTTTTTTTTTCACTCAGGGCAATTTACATAGGGAAATTTGGACATTTCGCAATCAATTTTCACATTTTAGTAATTTGGAGATAATTGATCAGCAAAAGTTGTAACAATGCAAGTTACACCTAACTGATTGCATTTCTGACAGCATAAGCTTTAATGCGATACCAAATTTGCCAATATTTTGGCAATTTTAGCATATTTTTATCAAAAATGTAAAAAAGAAAAAAGTTTTCCCCAAATCATGATTTTTATGATGCGTGCGGTGATGAGAAACAATTTTTTTTAATGAGTGGCCTAAGGGAGGGTTTCAATTTGAGTTTGAAATGATCGTATTTATACTCTATCATAATTGGGGCCCTGTCTTGTTATGATACAGTTCGGTAGGAAAATTCCAAGTAATGTCGTTATTGTGCCTCTACATGGGTGAAAAAAGACACAGGCGACACAGCGACACAGCCCTTTTAGGCCATTTTAAAAATCCACGGGCCCAGGAAAATTAGAGATAAAAATCGACCTACAGGGATTTTTCTCTAAGTTCTTATATACCTAAAAATCGACACAGTGACATGGCCCTATTGCTTAAAATCGCCACGGAGACACGGTCAAAATTCTGGGGACCCATGTAGAGGCACATTATTGTGATGTTAATATTTAATACATACGCTTCCACTGCCCCAAAGGTAAGGACACTTATCAAAGGGGCATTTTCCATCACCCAATTTAAATTTGGACGTGCAATTGGCAGGTAGAACGTTCAATCAGAAGGTAGAGCCACGATACATACTCTGCACAGAGGGCCTCACAGACGTTACACTCTGATGGCCGCATAGTGCTTTAATGCATAATGTCCTTGGTCGGCATGATGCAGAAATGCAGCCCTGGCTAGTAACTTTCCTCGGCTGCATTTAAAGTGGCATGGTCCGATTTTTTCCATATTTTGAATTCTACTTAAATGTGTTCAAAACGTCATTATCATATCATATTTGGAGGATGGGGCACAATAAAATATAATTATTAAGAGGCAATTAAGAGTGTCTCATGGAAACAAGTAGAGCCTTTTACAATGCATTTTTCAATGGGTGGACTTGTAGCGTGCACTCCAAAAGTCTTGAGTTGAGCTTAAAAATGATAATTATCTGACATTTAAGCTGAATTAAGGGGAATATTGTTTAATAAATTAGGTAGGACATGAAGTATGGCCATATTGAATATTCTGGTTCATTTTTAGCAAAATCTATTTTTTAGCCCTAATCATCGGACCATGCCACTTTAAGTATTATGCCGACCATATTGGGTTTGATACATTCCAGCAGGGTCTGCATGATGCATGGATGCAGCCCTGGTGAGTTATTTGGCAGAGCTGCATTTTTTGAGTTTATAACGTATCTTTATTGCACAAAGTGATTTTCTAAAGAATACGGTACATTCAAATGGGTACAAGACCCCAAAGGTATGCAGGCTAATCAGAGCAGCAATATGATATATTCTCAACCAGTTACATTTAGGCGCCTGGGAGATAACATAGAACTGCAATAGATTTGTTCCTCTTTTCCAATCATGAGGGTGTATTGAACAGCATTAAGTGAACAATAAGTATACGAGTTAGTTACATAATTAAATGGTATAAACTTGTCATGGTGGATCTGTCATATGTGAGCCACATTACGTGCAATAAATGTTACTGGTTGTATTACAGTCATGATTATAAAACATATGTATCACACTTTATGACAATATATACTGTATGTTTCTGTACCATTGTATGTAGCGTGCATTGCTAGCATAGCCTTTCTATCTATGCCAACAAAGCTGTTTAATATTTTTTTCAATATTAATACAGCTAAATTCCTTAATAGTATAGCTTCCAAGAGACATTAGAGTGCAAAGTTTTAAGGCGGTATGCAGACATCACTTGATCCAATCATACACATAAGAATATATAACAACCCTACATTAAACATTAGAGTGCAGGTGTTGCCAACAATGCAACCATTGACAGCTATCTTCGTTCAGACCTTAACCACAAGCTCCGATTTTACTCACTAGGATTTCTGTACTACCAGCAAATTAGGGTAAGATTATGTGATATGTGGAGCCTATTGCTTCATCTTTAGCTCATAGAGCTCCAGCACTTTAACTTTGGCTGCATTCATGCATCATGACTTCAGAGGGCATAACACATTAAAGCGCTATGCGGCACTTGACTAGTTTTTCATCTAATGTCCATACAGTTTACGGATGGCCCTACTACGGTATTTCAATAATATAATCCCATTTTACTTCTTTTTATTTCACTCATCATATACCTTAATCCTAATGCCAATGTTTTTCCTGTTAATTTAATCTAAACCATGTATAACCCTCTGAAAACTGTTATAAGTATATAAGATAACAATTGATGAATAATGATTTAAACTTTTGATTTTTAATCAGGCACCACCAACCGTGACACGAGTAAGTTCCAGCTGAACCGTCAGTACGGCATGAACGACCTCTGCGGTGTCAACATGCTGCATTAGGACGCCTGTAGTGACATGTCATGGAAGAATAATGGGATTAAAATATATTTTTATTAAACAAATATGTGTTTTTCTGCGTTTTTCCTTGCATGAATACTATTATATGCCCTTCCTAATATACTACAGTCATTGACATCGATGTTCAAATTAATTGATTAAACTTTTAATTAAAGCAAATGGATCATTCTGATGTCCCGTAAAACGAAAAGTACAAGCAGTATACTTTTTTTTAAATATTTAGCCATTCTTATTTTCAAAACAGTAAGATCATATCTCTTTCAGTACTGTGTGTGCACGCGTATTTTGTTGTGGGGTGTAATCACAGAGTATACATCACAGTTTGTACAAGCAATGCCTAGCTAACATAGGGTATGGTATTATATCCAGAGCAGGCTTTTGAGAGTCAATCGTTTTGTTTGTTAAAACTTCTGTATGATGATTGTGCTATAAATCATGTTTGACAAAAAATGAAAACTGACATGAGAAGCATCAACTAAACAATCACGGAGCTTTCTCAGCGACTCTGTATCTCCCACGTGACATCGTGACGTCATCCGGGCCGTCATCCTATCATCCTCAGTGACAGCTAAGGCTTTCTCAACCAGCACCGCCCCCCCCCCCACCCCCTTTCCCTAAGGTGCCACAGTACGCCACACCGCCACACATACAGGTGTGAAAACACGACCCCCCCCCCCCCTGTGGCTGTGACGGCAGCAGGGTGTCAATGCTGTGTGTAGGGGAGGGGGGTGTGTGGTGTAGGTGTGGACACTGTTATGTGTGGTACTAGGTGTGATAACACAGGTACTGGGGGTACAGGGTAGGGGGGGGTATATAGGATGGTACAGTAGGGTGGCAAGTCACTTGTTACCCTTACCGTCCCACACCTCTGTAATACACACCTCCACACCCTACACCTCACGGCCTGCACACACACACACAGCACCACCTCAGTACAGCAGTCAGTGCATCCCACCGTGTGTGTCTGATATATTTAGTGTGGATTATTGTGGATTATTGTGGATTATTGTGGATTATTGTGGATTATTGTGGATTATTGTGGATTATTGTGGATTATTGTGGATTATTGTGGATTATTGTGGATTATTGTGGATTATTGTGGATTAAGTAACACGGTCAGTATGGGAGCGGGACGTGGGGTCGGCAGCTGTTGTGCTAAATCCATCCTCATCGTCACAAACATCATCTTCTTTGTAAGTACTCCTTGTATTATTGTTGTGTAACGTTATTTTATTAACCCTCTTCGACAGAGCTGCATTTATCTGACTATACATGGGTAAAATTCGACACGCGCGAGGCGGCGACACGGGGGGTTCTTAAATTCGACACGTGTGACACGGGGGGTTTAAAAATCGACGGACACGAAAAAGTAGAGAAGTTTGTAGAAGATAAAAATCGACACGGCGACACGGTGTTATATCTGGCTACCCATGTATACTCACATTTATGCATCATGCCGACCAAGGTAACAATTCATTGAATCAATGCGATGCCTTTAAAGGGTTAGCGAGTGACTTGCATAAACACCTGCCGCGCTCACGCTAGCGCTAGTGCCAATATTGTGATCAGGCACTTTTCTGTAGTGCCACTATGTACTCGTAGCTAATTTGACCTTGTGACCTTATTTATTGACCTATGATCGATTTTAGGGTACTGTTTCAAAGCTATGACTCCAGCGTTCACGTTGAGGGGTGCCAATTTCCTGTGCAACCATTATTTCCTTATGTAACGGAGCCATGAATATTTGGTCAACTTTACACTTGCAAAATTATGTTAAATATTGAGATACACTTATGTTCACTTAGATAGGGATTTAGTTCATAACAATAAGATTTCAAGTCTTTATGATGAGCCCCCATACCCCCTCCAGACTTTATCAAATTTGTGAGTTTTTTAGGTTTCCCCACGGAAGTAACTAAATATTGATTTATGTTTTCTTGGTTTCCAGTTGGTGGGGTTGGCCTTCCTGGCGGCAGGTATCGTCATTAAGTTCGCTAGTCAGTACGTGCAGCCTTACATAGACCAGCTCACGGCCGGCATACCCGACATGGCGGCCAGTGCCTCTGTATCCAGCCCCAACTCATCCTCAGGTCAGTTTCTGATATTTGTGGTATTTTTTATTGCAAAACATCTCCGGTTAGAAGTAGTTTTAGCATTACAATGTCATATTAAACCTACAAATAAGTTTATAAGCCTCATAAGTGACATTAAATAATATTTTTTCATTGAGTTGCCTGAAAAAGTCTCTTTTTCATTTTTGAAGTGATTTCACTTGAGGTGGGTTTAAATGTTTCACGATACTAGTCATAGAGATGGTCTATATAAACCATATTGTTAAACCTCAGTTATATCAGTAAGTTCATAGAGAATGTATCTCTACGCGTTTATTAGATAAATCCTTCATTTGACAAGGGTATACTAACTTTATGAATGTACCCTATTTCAGGTGGAGTGACAATAGACATCAGTACCTTCTTCGGTGACATCACCATAGTGTTTATCTGTGTGGGGCTGTTCATCATGATCGTGGGAGTGTTCGGCATGTTCGGGGCCTGCTGCGAGTCTAAGTTCATGCTCGTCTCGGTAAGTGTTTTTTTTCATTAAAAGAAATAGGGAGCGAATTTGGATGAATAAAAAACATGTGTCTCCAGGATCATGCAAAAATACAATTTTCCTACACAAATAACAAAATGGTAATAAACCGCTCAGTAGTATGTCCAAAGATACATCCAACCAATACATTTATATACTTAAAGATGGTGATAAACCTTTTTATACATGTATATATGCATAGAACATACTTTGTCCAACAAATCAGAAGGCATTATCAGTGTGGCTGATTTTATAACCCCCTTTAGATATTTTTAAAACAGACTAAACTATTTATAATCATAAATGATTAGTATCCAGTGTATACAAGGGTCTTTGGTTTGTGTTACGAAAATACCCTTATAAAGAAAAAAATATGGCTGTACCTGGTCCCAGTGTTTGAATGCCAACCGGGTCACAGGGGTGGATTGTGGGAGGTGCCACCCAGGTGACCCCTAGGTGGGAGACCAGGAACTGACTGCAGCGTCTGAGTAGCAGACCACTGCAGGAGTAATAGTAGTAGTACACTTGATGTTTATACCGTTGTAATAAACATAATTATAACCCCGGTAACGTTGTATTGCCCCTACAGTACACAGTCATCGTCTTCATGCTGCTTCTCGTACAGCTTGCTGCTGTCACTGTCATCGTCATCGGAGTGGTAAGTCAGCCTTCTGAAATAACTTCCACCAACTTTGCTGCGTAAAATAAATGTTAAAGCTAAATTGAAATCATAGCTAGAGAGAGCTTGAATTAATTCGTTTTTTTATGGCATCCCCTTTTATTTCTCTATAAATACAAGTTGTTAAATAATATACTTTTCAATCAGGTTCTATTTAGTCTGTAACTAATTTATCATTTTTTATTCTTCAGTTCGACACCCAAATCAAGGACCAGATGAAGATCATGATTAACACTAAATTCGGTGGTTTGGACACATATAACGCCGAGTCACTTCTCCTCAACGTCATCATGCTCCAGGTAATTAAAAAAAATCGAAATCGTTTTTTTTTAATTTCTAACAAATAAGGACAGCTCAGAGCACTTGTTTATGTTATAACATTATTCTAGTATTAATTGATAATACCTGCACAGTTAAAATTGACAAATTTATCAGAATTCCTTTTTTTTTTTGAGAATTTTCATGATACACTGCACTACATATACGTTTGCCTTTGTGTAATATGCCCAATACATCTAATAACTAAGCAACTGAAAAGCTTTAGCTGTTATATATTTCAGCCTGTATTATTAACATATTAACTTCTCCCGTTATCCAGTTTGAGTGTTGTGGTGTGGACGACTACGCAGACTTCAACACGTCCACCAGCTGGCAGCGAACACGCACCTTCAATGAAACCGTCGCCGGTAAGTCACACGGAAACTCTGTATATTCTGAATATCAATAGATTATGATTATGATTAAGAAGGTTTGCATCATACTTCGTTTTGGTAAATGGTGAGAAATTCAATGATACCTACAGAAGATGTAGATATTTTCGTGTATTTAAGTTTTCGCGATTTTGCTAAGAAGTGCATTTTCGGTTCTGTACATATTTTCGCAGATATTTTTTTTTAATCGGGAAAATTGCAAAAAATATGTACAGCACGAAAATATCTAAGTTTACAGTATTTCAAACCTAAGTGAATATAAATATCCAAACAGTGAAGCGTGTGTTTAAGTTTGTATTTCTATTTATCCTTCAGGTGTGGAGTACTCGGTGACTAAGACACTGGTGACACCCATCGCCTGCTGTAAGATGGATGGTCCCTTCCCAACCGGGGCGCCAATCGACAACAACTGTGCCTTCAGTCCCAACAGCACCAACAGTAACTACGAAAAGGTAAGGAAAGAACCCCTATTATCACTCACTCATTTATCTACTCTATTATCACTCATTTATCTATATACTCTATTATCATTCACTCATTTATCTGATCTATTATCACTCATTCAACTATCTACTCCATTATTATTCACTCATTTATCTACTCTATTATCACTCATTCAACTATCTACTCCATTATTATTCACTCATTTATCTACTCTATTATCACTCACTCAACTATCTACTCCATTATTATTCACTCATCTATCCACTCTATTATCACTCGCTCCTTTATATACTCTATCAACACTCACTCACTCATCTACTCTATCATCACCCTTTCATTTATTTACTATATTATCACTCACTCATTCAGAGCACTGTATAGCAATGTATTTTGCATAATTTGTATAATTAACTGAATACCTTTTTGTCCTCAGGGTTGTTTCACAGAGCTGCAGTCACTGGTGGCCGTCACCTACAAGTGGCCGGTGGTCGGGGCGGTGGGCGGCGTTCTCGTCTTCCAGGTAGGTTCATGTTTGTTGTATGTTGAATGATGTGAAACAGAAGTAGTCCTCATGTTCCAGCTAGGTTGATGTTTAGGCCACTCAATAAGAAAGTTTTTTCTCATCACCAAGCAGTAAAAAATATGATGAGGGAATTTTTATATTTAATCGCTGTTTTTTTTTAGTTGTGGCAAAACACATAGAAAAAATTGGATTTTTGCGATCGATTTTCACATTTTAGTAATTCACAGTTTGTTGATTAGTAAAATTTGTTATAATGCAAGCTATTCTCAGCTAACTGCATTGCTGACAGCATAAGCTTTAATTTGATACCAAATGTTAACGTATTCTTTCAAATTTTAACATATTCTTCTCTTTTTTTGAGTTGCCTTATTGTGAGATGAATAATATGAAACAGAAGTAGTTGACTATATCATCATACACTGTGATATTTAATAACGGCAGTTGCATGGAATAAATTCTGTCAGAGAGAAATACGTTCAACACTTAGATGGTCAGTGTGAACCATAAAACTTTGCATATTAGCCACACGCTCAAATTTGACGAACCCTATGAGCCTGACAGAGGGTCTGAACATTCAGAATTTAGTACAACCTAAGACTCGCTCATGAGCTTCTCCCTGACTTTGTCCTCATCCTATAAGCCGCACTGGCGATCTGACTCACTACCTGCGGCCTATACACTGGGTTATATAGTACTTGTATTTGGACAGGCGCAGCTAGAGGCTGTGTCTCACGACCTTGGGCCAATGTTTTTGTCTCTGACCGGGTGCCAGCTTTGACCGGGTGCCAGCTCTGACCGGCCTGAATAAAAACGGCTTATTTAGGGCAGATGGAGATAAAATTTGGCTGAAAAGGTTAATGGATGTTATAACTCTTTAAACTAGTCATTAGTTGCCAATTTTTATCATCATTTGCCCTAAATAACCTGTTTTTATTCAGGCCGGTCAGAGCTGGCATCCAGTCAGAGCTGGCACCCGGTCAGAGACAAAAACATTGGCCCAAGGTCGTGAGACACAGCCTAGAGCTTTCGTTGACCATATTCTACTCTACACTATAGAGATCATGTGATACATCACATTGGTGATAACTATTTCCATGTCTATTTTCCAGCTCATCCTGGCTATCCTCGCAATCGTCATCAGCAAGTCATCGCAATCTAAGAACACTGTTCAGCCTCTCGACTAATTCAGACAGAATGATCTAAGAACAGACTGTTATGTTGGAGCACATGAAGGACACCAGGATCCTACAGACTGAGCTGAAAGGTACCATCACACCAAGATGTAACATTCAAGCCTCTCTCAATGGGATTAATACTTTCTTCATGTAACCTATCATACCGTAAATTGCCCCGTATAACCCGCGGGTTATACACGAACCAAACCCTAAGTGCATGTATTGCGAAATTCCCAAAGTCTAGGTGCCATTATAGTAAAGTACTAAAATCAGATTTTTCAGGCCCCTGGTGCGGATTATAGGGTTCTCTTAAAGTCGGGGTGCGGGTTATACGCGAGATGCGGGTTATACGTGGGAATTTACGGTAGTAATAATTTACTGTCCCAAAAATCACCTTCAGCTCTAGATATACTGAGTGGTGTTTTTCCTTACTGTGCATTGTTGTTTTCTTACTATATCCTTGCTTGTGATGAGATGTAACTGTGATCATTTTTATTATTTTTGGCACAGCCTTTTTCTGTCCTTGTGTACATAATTAGTTACTCTGTGATATGAACATAACCCTTGTTAAATTGGCTAACAATGAAAAATGTACTTGATTGTTTTGCCAATAAAATTATCAAATTCAACTTAACTCAACGTTATTAAACTTGTGTTTATACTATAGGATTAAACATCGGGTGATGGTAAAGAAGACATGACTTCTCTTTAATCATGAATGATATTATTAGGGTAGGTAGACTGTCGAGAAGTCCCCGGGTCGTTGATAGGGACGGTCCCAGCCTGCGGCGGCCACCTTGAATAGCCGGGAGTTCCCTGCTTTTCTGCTGGCTCAACTCGCTCCTTTTGCAATAGAATAGAGATTGGCGGAAGTCACGTGATCAGACAGTTGGAGGAGGAATCTATTTATAGAATGTCACGTGACAAATGACGTCAGACCACAAAATGGCGCCAGCACCCCATAAACTTAGGCCAGACAACAATGGGAGTAACCTATGTTTAGCTCGATAAACTATAGGGTAGGTTGTAAACAGAAAAACCCAGACACCTCGAGTACAATTTATGTGGAATTTACTCGAAAACATGTACTAAATTTATTAGTCTTCTATAGGATGATACTAATCTACCTTGCGAAGTACAACACATATCTTGAACAATAAGAGAACACGGCCCTTGAGGGAGGAATCAGGAGGCCCCAATCTTTGGCTTTCAGTATTGGCAGTATTATGCGGCCCAGAAAAGTTTCCATACAAAACCCACCTCAATGCATTCAGTCCCTGTTACTAAATAGTGACTGGGAATATAGTGTAAGAATATCTGAGCCTCAGTTTATATTTCCCTCAGATTTAGTGTTTTGAAGTAGTAAGTCATTAAGGTAGTGCTCTAGCTATACCAGTAGTAGGTGTCAGGGTTGTAGTTTTATGTTGTGTTTTGTGTGGCTAGTTGTGTGTGTCCAGTCCTTTAGTTAGTGGTATCTTTATATCACATGTACAAACCAATCTTTATATCATCAACATGTGGTATCAAAACTTTTTTTTAGCACATATTTGTACTTTGTGATTTATGAGTCACATTTGTTCACTTTTACCATGTATAAGTTCTACTGTGATAATTTTTTGAAATTTAGTCGAAAAACAACAACATTATATTTGTTGTTTGGTCAGTGCGTCACTGTGTAACTGTTAGCGTAGATTCTCACATATGAGGCTCACTCGCGTATAAGCTGCCCCCTAACTTCTGGAGACCTGATTATGGTAATTTTAGTACTGTATGAGGGCAGCAAAAACTAGTGCATTGTAAGCTGGTCGATCCTACACAGAGAATAGAAACAGTGTCAAAAAGGAGTCCAGGTCTCCATATGACTCCTAGGAGTCAGCTAGAGGAGTCACATAGCTCCCCGAGTTAAATAAGGACCCGGGCTCCCCTAGAGAGGGGAGTCATTCTGGAAGCAACCTGGACTCCCTTTTGACACTGTTTCTTTTCTCTGTGTATAAGCAACACTAGTGACGTGACTTGTGTACTAGCCCAGGCTTTTATACGGGAATTTACAGTAGGCTCTATCATTATATGTTTGACATAGAATCAGTGGTCTATGGTGTGTGTTTTTCATATTCTGTGTGAGTATTCGGCTGATGTGTGAACTTGTGGTAGGGTATACCCCTCTGCCAATAAACTCCTTTTTGATGGGAATCTGTTGGTTTTTAGTAGATATGTATTTTTGATAGCACGAAGCAATACCAATATGGTAGGCACTATATATGTATGAGGCAGTGTCTCTTGAAGACAGGACAATGTTATAGCCTTTGACCGGGTGCCATCTTTGATGGGTGCCATCTTTGACTGGGTGCCATCTTTGACTGGGTGCCATCTTTGACTGGGTGCCATCTTTGACCAGCTTGATGGAAAACATTTTATTTAGGGCAGATGAAGATATTAATTAGCTACTGATCAGTGATTTAAAGTGTTATAACATCCATTAACCTTTTCAGGGCATTATATCTTCATCTGCCCTAAATAAAACGTTCTCTATCAGGTCGGTCAAAGATGGCACCCAGTCAAAGATGGCACTCGGTCAAAGATGGCACCTGGTCAAAGATGGCACCCAGTCAAAGATGGCACCTGGTCAAAGACTATAACATTGTCCAAAGCTCATGAGACCCAGCCATAATAGCTTGCTGAGTAAATCAGATCTTGTTTGTTTTCTTATATATGGGGATGTATATGTAGGAGATATGGTACAAATGAGTCACTGTATACGTGTTAAAGCTACTCACGCACAACCACATATATTTCATGTGGAGAAACAAAGTTACTATGCTTAAGTACTAAAATGGCCGTTCTCCACACCCCTGTGGAGAGACTGATGCTCATTCTCCATGGGCGGTTACTCCCCGATGACGCCACCAGAATAGCTATGAAACCAATCTTTAACTGTATATTTTCATTAGATTAATCAATAATTACATGAAATAAATACAGAGATCCACTCTAATCAGTCTGAACTCCTGGTTTCTTCACTCGTGGTGCATTGGATCCCATCACACTTGGCTCTGCCTCGTGTGATACGATCCAATGCACCACGAGTGGAGAAACCAGGAGTTCAGACTGATTAGAGTGGACCTCTGTCCATATCTGACTTATACATGTACCCAGTCTTGGTTTGTAATTTGTTTGTATCTGATAAACATACATGCACACTGATAATAATAGACCTGGAAATCTTAATCACAACAAACTACATTTCTATAGCCATGTGAACCGAGTTAGTCCCCTATGTCTAATGCAAATACCGTAAATTCCCGCGTACTACCCGCGGGTAGTACGCGAACCAAATCGCCAATGCGGGTTGACTCCTTGACTCTGGCTTGAGCGGTTACAGCTTTCTCCCCCCCCCCCGACCCCTACCCATGCAAGTTATCTTTGTGGCAGTCACACCTTGCCCACCCTACCTCATGTAGGCCTACCTAGGGCTTGTATAGAGAGCATGCAGCTGCTCACAGAGGAATACCAGAGGAGGCTGGAGTAAGGTAATATTTAGACATTTTCCAAAAGTCTAGGTGCGGGTAATACGAGGGTTTTTACCTAGGAGCACTCAGACCCCCTGTGCGGGTAATAGGATTCTCCCAAAGTCGGGGTGCGGTTTATACGCGAGATGCGGGTAGTACGCGGGAATTTACGGTAGTAGCTAAGGTAAGTAGTAGTTAAACCACTGCCACACCATTGTACAGAGGATATCGGTGACAGTCAAAGCTGATCACGAGTCGCAGACAAGTGCGGTCAGCTGTGACCAAGCCATTATCCTCAGTACAGGGGTCCGGCAGTTGTTTAACTAACTTATACCACACACTGTAGGGAATGTTTTCTCACATTTCCATTTCTTTTGTTCTGACGACCAAGTGTGATATAAACTGACATACAGGTCTATTAACCCTTTATTTCTCTAAGGACATATGTCACTAAAAGATGACATTTGTTGTCATGATGCACAAATGCAGGGCTGGCCAGGCTGGATCGGCCAGTCTATCATGGTTATTTTGACATACACAGAGATCCTCATAGGTAGGCTTTTACATGCATACACTTCCCCCGGACCTTTCCTATATGTGAGCTCAGTTCCCAATAGTTTGTTTTTAGTCCAACAGGTGGCAGCACTCTCAGGCCCTCCATAGCTAGCTTGTCATGAGGTCTCAGATAGGGAATCCCCGGGGTCGCAGAGTACATCCTTGGGGGAGGACATCCATTAGTAGTAGCTCAGGGCCGGCCGGAGGTGGATAAAGTTGGGGACGCCCCCCCCCCCCCCCCCACACATGTTTTAACTGATGTCGCTAAAAGATGACATTTGTAGTCACGATGCACCAATGCAGCCCCGGTGAGTAATCGCCTGGGCTGCATTGGTGCATCATGCCGACCCTTCGGGAGTGTTTCATCATGCCGACCCTTCTAGAGTGCATTCACATCCAAAATAAGTGATCATCAAATTTGGATATATCACCTAATGAGACAAATCATCAGAGCATGATTACCATTTTGCACCAATAGCCTAACATGCAAGTAGTACCTACTGTTTGAGTACCCATGAACATGTAATACACTTGCATTGTCTGTATGTATAAGTGTTGCAGTGGACCTGTGTATTAGCATCATGTAGGTGTTGGGCCCTTATCCCTCAAACGAGCCCTTAACCCGCAAACGAGTAACCGTTTGAGGGATAAGGGCTCACCACGGGCCCTTATATATCCCTCAAACGGCGTTAAAGCACAAACGGCCTTATCCCTCAAACGGCCTTATCCCTCAAACGGCCTTAACCCACAAACGGCCTTATCCCTCAAACAGCCTTATCCCTCAAACGGTCTTATCCCTCAAACAGCCTTAACCCACAAACTATATAGCGTTTGAGGGATAAGGGCAAATTGATGTTTAAAGCAAGTTTTGCATGTTAGATGACTATAGGGTTTGAGGGATCAGGGCGCACTGATACACAGGTGGTACTAGATGTATAAGCTTACTATATAGCGTTTGAGGGATAAGGGCAAGTTGATATTTCAGGCAAGTTACATATGTAGGATCACTATATAGCGTTTGAGGGATAAGGGCAGGTTGATATTTCAGGTAAGGTAGGTATGTAGGATCACTATATAGCATTGATGGATAAGGGCAGGTTGGTATTTCCGGTAAGCTATGTATATAAGACAACTATATAGGGTTTGAGGGATAAGGGCAAGCTGATGTTATATGCCAGTTATGTATATAAGATCACTATATAGCGTTTGAGGGATAAGGGCAAGTTGATGTTTCAAGGAATTTAGGTATGTAGGATCACTATATAGCGTTTGAGGGATAAGGGCAGGTTGATATTTCAGGTAAGGTAGGTATATAGGATTACTATATAGGGTTTGAGGGATAAGGGCTTGTTGATGTTTCAGGCAATTTAGGTACTTAGGAACACTATATAGCGTTTGAGGGATAAGGGCAGGTTGATTTTTCAGGTAAGGTGAGTTACATATGTAGGATCACTATATAGCGTTAAGGGCAGGTTTATTTTTCAGGTAAGGTAGGTATATAGGATTACTATATAGCGTTTGAGGGATAAGGGCAAGTTGATGTTTCTGGCAAGTTACATATTTAGGATCACTTTACAGTGATACAATATACCTAACTACCCTAAATTATCCATTTGCCCTTATCCCTCAAACGCTATATAATGATCCTATATACCTAAGTGGCCTAAAATATCAACTTGTCCTTATCCCTCAAACGCTATATAAAATGATCCTATATACCTAACTGGCCTAAAATATCAACTTGCCCTTATCCCTCAAACGCTACAGGGTGATCTTATATAGCTAACTAGTCCAAAATATCAACTTGCTCTTACACCTCAAACACTACATAGTCATCTAATATACCTATTTGTACTAAAAGAATAATCTGCCCTTATCCCTCAAACACTATATAGTGCCCTAATATTGCTAACTAGTCCAGCATACTAACTTGCCCTTATGCCTCAAACACTATATAATAGTGATCCTATACACCTAACTGGCCTAAAATATCAACTTGCCCTTATCCCTCAAACGCTATATAGTGATACAATATACCTTACTAGTCTAAATTATCCATTTGCCCTTATCCCTCAAACGCTATATAGCGATCCCATACACTAATTGGCCTAAAATATAAACTTGCCCTTATCCCTCAAACGCCATATAACAGTCCTTTGTACCTAACCGGCCTAAAATATCAACTTTCCCTTATCCCTCGAACGCTATATGGTGATCCTATATACCTAACTGGCCTAAAATATTAACTTGCCCTTATCCCTCAAACGCTATATAGTGATCCTATATACCTAACTGGCCTAAAATATTAACTTGCCCTTATTCATCAAACGCTATATAATGATCCTATATACTTAAGTGGCCTAAAATATCAACTTGCCCTTATCCCTCAAACGCTGTATAGTGATCCTTAATACCTAAGTGGCCTAAAATATCAACTTGCCCTTATCCCTCAAACACTATATAGTGCTCTAATTTTCCTAACTAGTCCAACATATTAACTTGCCCTTATGCCTCAAACACTATATAGTGATCCTATATACCTAACTGGTCTAAAATATCAACTTGCCCTTAACCCTCAAACGCTATATAGTGATCTAATATACCTAACTGTACTAGAGGAATAATCTGCCCTTATCCCTCAAACACTATTAAAGTGAGCTTTACACCTAGTTCCACCTGTGAATCAACCTGCCTTTATGCCTCAAACACTATATAGTGATCCTATATACCTAACTCGCCTAAAATATCAACTTGCCCTTATCCCTCAAATGCTATATAGTGATACAATATACCTAACTATCCTAAATTATCCATTTGCCCTTATCCCTCAAACGCTATATAGGGATCCCATACACTAACTGGCCTAAAATATCAACTTGCCCTTATCCCTCAAACGCTATATAACAGTCCTATGTACCTAACCGGCCTAAAATATCAACTTGCCCTTATCCCTAAAACGCTATATAGTGATCCTATATACCTAACTGGCCTAAAATATTAACTTGCCCTTATCCCTCAAACGCTATATAATGATCCTATATACCTAAGTGGCCTAAAATATCAACTTGCCCTTATCCCTCAAACGCTGTATAGTGATCCTTTATACCTAAGTGGCCTAAAATATCAACTTGCCCTTATCCCTCAAACGCTATATATGATGTGGTGGAAGAGTTGTGGTTAAGGCTGTTTTGAGGGATAAGGCTGTTCCCAGTGGGCACGAAATTAAGTTCAGTGTTGAATCAACATTGGATCAACATTGAATCAACATTGACAACCAGTTATCGATGTTGATTCAATGTTGTGTGCCCACTGGGTTTGAGGGTTAAGGCCGTTTGAGGGATAAGGTCGTTTGAGGGTTAAGGCCGTTTGAGGGATAAGGCTGTTTGAGGGATAACGCCGTTTGTGCTTTAACGCCATATTTGAGGGATAAGGGCCCGTGGTGTGCCCGTAACCCTCAAACGGATACTCGTTTGAGGGTTAAGGGCTCGTTTGAGGGATAAGGGCCCCACAGCCTCCCTCTGGAAGAGCCACTCCGCCTGGTCTTGTGTGGTGTAGCCTGTAGTAGTTGGCTCAGTCTCACGAATTTGTAACAATTGGATAGTCTTTGACCGGGTGACATCTTTGACCAGGTGACGTCTTTGACCGGCTAAAGTCTTTGACCGGGTGTCATCTTTGACCTGCATGATACATCTATTATTGCATAAAACTTTGGACAGTGTAGCTCTTTAAAGTCCACATGACATAGAAAGCGAGGTCTTTGATCAGGCAGAGGAAAAGACATAACATAATGTTATAATACACACAAAAGGGCCTACATATGAATGTAACAAACTTGAAATAAATTTGCTTACATATAGTGTGAAAATATTCTTTGATGTTTTCCGCCCATTTCTCACTGTATATGTCTCATTTATGCTATAATAAGGCTTCCCAGTCAAAGACATCACCCGGTCAAACACTTCACCCGGTCAAAGATGTCACCCGGTCAAAGACATCACCGGGTCAAAGAATATCCAATTGTTACAAAGACGTGAGACTGAGCCATATAGTCTATTGCTGTAAAGTGTGTATATGTATATATACACACACTACATATATATATATATATACATATCAGGCTCAGTCTCATGAGTTTGTAACAGTTAAAACGTCTTTGACCGGGTGTCGTCTTTGACCGGTGTAGTCTATGACTGGTGTAGTCTCCTCCCCCTCCCTCCTCCCCTCCCCCTCCACCTCCTCCTCCTGCTCCATCTCCCCCTACTCCCCTCCTCCCTCCCCTCCTCCCCCTCCCCCCTCCACCTCCCCCTCCACCTCCTCCTCCCCTCCCCCCTCCACCTCCCCCTCCACCTCCCCCTCCACCTCCCCCTCCTCCCCCTCCACCCCCTCCTCCCCCTCCTCCCCCTCCTCCCCCTCCTCCCCCACCTCCCCCTCCTCCCCCTCCACCTCCCCCTCCACCTCCCCCTCCACCTCCTCCTCCCCTCCCCCCTCCACCTCCCCCTCCACCTCCCCCTCCACCTCCCCCTCCCCCTCCACCTCCCCCTCCACCTCCCCCTCCACCTCCCCCTCCACCTCCTCCTCCCCTCCCCCCTCCACCTCCCCCTCCACCTCCTCCTCCTCCTCCCTCTCCTCCTCCCCTCCCCCCTCCACCTCCCCCTCCACTTCCTCCTCCTCCTCCCCTCCCCCCTCCACCTCCACCTCCCCCTCCACCTCCACCTCCACCTCCCCCTCCTCCTCCCCTCCCCCCTCCCCGTCCTCCTCCCCTCCCCCCTCCCCCTCCACCTCCTCCTCCTCCTCCCCTCCCCCCTCCACCTCCCCCTCCACCTCCTCCTCCTGCTCCATCTCCCCTCCTCCCTCTCCTCCTCCCCTCCCCATTCAGCGCTAGAGAAGCGTTGACCCCCTAGAGTAACACGCCTGGTCCTCGGACACTAAGCGCTTTCACTTTCTCCTTCAATTCAAAATTTCTGAAATCTTCCAATAATGTGGCACAATAAGAACAAAGATGTATTTGTACATATGACATAAAGATATAGTAGTTTTTTCTCTATTATTTAAGGAAAAATGAGAATGAATGCATGTCAATGTTGGCGCTAATTCCGGACATTAGGCTAATTGTAAACACCTTTCAAAGTATCAATGGGTCATTTTAATTCAAAACCAGTGTCTACTATGGTAGACAAATAAGATAACTAAATATCTTAATTATTACCATAATGGAGACAGGGTCTGTCTGACCACCTAGGCAAACCATCTATAGGTACGGTAGGAACACTGAGTCAGCCCATCTGTAATGGTGGATGGCAGTCTTTTTTAGCAAAACTACAGGGGGTGAGTATTCATAGGGAGTTGAACATTGTAAGGTTATGTATTGGTGGCTATGGCCGTGTTTTATGTAGTTCTCTAATGGTTTTTGGATATAATGGTCTGTATGAGCAAGTAATTATGTTTTTAATAATATAGATGACTGGGTTAACTACATACGGAGTTAGCCCAGTCACATTAACAGAGTTAGCCTAGTCTTCAATCTTTATTTCAGGCTGATATCTCTACTATTGCATTGATTTAATGAGGCTAGCAATTGCCTACACGACATGAAGAATACCAGTACTTACATTACAAATAGACAAAATCTGTTAAGCATTGTTTGGTCACCATCCGCCATCTTTGATGGGGTAACTCTAGATTCCAGGCCTAGTGTTCCTACAGTGTATAGGTTTGATTCCCGGGTTTGACTCCCGGCAGTTCTATGTCTACATTTTCTGTATGATGCTGCTTAATGAGAGTGCAGAGTGAACTGAGTGATTTTAAGTTATGACCTATCGGCCGAGGGATTGATTCAATGCTGGTGATTGAACTATTGAATTTATTAACTCGACAGGGAAGATACAGTGATTGCAACCATAGTACAGTGACTATCTCATACTATTCTTCAAAGATAGGCTTATAAGCAAGGTGTTCGGTTACTCTCTTACCTCATATACATATATGGTTTGCGTCTAGTTTCGGGAAAGAGGTTCATTAGGTTTATAATACATGTATTGAGGAGATGTGTAGACACTTTGCTGGTACCACCCCACCCCCACACTTGTAGGGCCCCAGAGGGTAGAATTGACAGGTTGACAACAGCCTTTTTGACCCTTGCCACAAGGGAACAGACCGATTTCTTAAAATCGACAAAGGATGTGAAGAGTGACAATAACGAAAAATAGCCATTTTGTAAAATCAATGAGTGAAAGACTTATTTCCTAAAAAGTAATTTGGCTCAGATCTTGCGAAGAGTAGGCTCTGATCTCAGATTTAATAACACATTTGGTGACGTTCCTTAAGGTTGATCAAAATCCTAATACTCCAAATTCGCAAATAAATGAGAGTGGGTTAATATTGCATTGTCAGATACACATATTCATTCCCTAAGATGTGTTAACAAATTAGAACATTTCGATCAAATTATGCATTTTGTGACACTTTGAATATTGGATATTATGGTAAATGGTAGTATTTGTGATCTTCAACTTGAGTTAGTACATTGGAATTATTTATTAATAAATCGTTCTCAAAATAACCAAGGGTAAAAACCATGACCATCTAATACATTGACTGTTGCTATTTTACCCATTAATTTAGGCTTTAGATATGAGTTTAGACCGTTTTTGCCCTATTTGTTTAATGTCAAAGGCCCAAAACCCGAAAATTATATGAGCGACCCCCACAAATTACTTTTTTATGTTAGAAAATGATCTGAACAATTAAGAAAATAAAAATGGATTTTTTCAGTCATATTTAGATATTGCTGCTATTATCCATTGAATTTTCATAATCATCCTCAAACTATCACGTTTTTTCATAAAAGGTACATTTTTGAACCACATTCTTTTTTCCCCATTAAAGGACATAGCTTAATGATTATGCGCAATACAACATCAATGTGGGTCGTGGTTCACTAAGGAAAACCTCATGAGATATTCTTTTGGCATTTTTTGGCAAAGATTTTTTCTTTGAAAATTTGAAATAAAAAAAGTAGCTCGTGACCCCCCCCCATTTTTTACCATTTTCCTTTTCTAAGTTATATAGACTACCCTTGGGGGAAGAAGTGTAGAAGGGTGTGTGACTAGGAGGTCTAAGGGCATTGCCCAAATAAAAATATTGGAAATCTTGACATAATTTGATGCATTTTAAGGGAAATTTTGGGCGAAATCAAAATATAACTATGTGGGGGGGGGGGGAGGTACTCTGCCCCCCCCCCCCCCCCTGTTCTGAAACCCCTGCCAGATTTACTAGGGCTGGTATGAATAAATGTAGAAATAATATGTAATTTAACATGTACGCGTTATTTAGGGAATCAATACAGAGTAAACTGAAATGTGGGAGTTGTACACACGTACAAGGATACATGAGTCATAAAGTAAACTCAACATGTCCCAATTCCCTAAGGATGTGGTTGATACTTAACCCTGTAAGGGCTACATAGCGCTTCAATGTGCCATATATACGTTGTGGGCATGATGCATGAATGCAGTCCTACTGGGCATCTCATCGCTCATTAGTGTATCATACATGTATTCAGACAGCACCTTAGGGGTGTATCATGTCTATAGAGCGGGCATGATGCATAAATGCAGCACTGGTTAGTCAACAGTGCGGCATCCACCAAGAACATGGTACCTCAAAGCCCTGTGCGGCCCTTAAACCTTAACGATGGTTTTCTTGTCCTTGGTCGACATGATGCATGAATGCAGTCCTGGCGAGTTACTCCCAAGAGCTGCATTCAAGCATCATGCCGACCCTACAGAGTTGAGACAATCCCAAAGGGTTAGCGTAATGCACCAATGCAGCACTGGCGAGTCACTCGCCAGAGCTGCATTGGTGTGTCATGATGACAAATGTCACCTTTTAGTGACATCCGTCCTTAAAGCGCTAAGAGTGAGAGTCTAACTCCACACATCACCCATGCTCTACTTTGAGCTGATCTAATGTGGGGCACGTGACCTATGCCTGTACACTGACACTCAGGGCACCAGGCTAGGCCACTCAACAAAACTTCTCCCCACCAAGCACTGGGACTTATAAGCCCCCAAAAAAGGTGTGTTCAAGTAACATGTCCCCCCAAAAAAGGGTCGGTAAGTTGATTTTTGTGTTTTTTAACCATATTTTTCTTAAGGATCATGAGAGGAAATTTCTCCATTTGCTAATCCTTTAAAAAGTCAATCAACATTGGCCTGTTTGACTATTGTGACTAGGGACAACACCTATTTCTTAAAACTGACAAGGGGCATTGGTATTTCATAAAATTGACAAGTGACATGAGGGCTGCCCGAAAAAGGGACAAGACAAATTTCTTTAAATCAACAGGGGACATCAGTATTTCTTAAAGTGGCATAATCAACGAGTGTATCATACTCACAATTCTAGTATTGATCTAGTCTGATATGTGGTTAAGTGTGAGTGGTGAGATTGCCCCTTTAAAATCGACAAGTAATATGAGGGCTGGTGACAAGGTACAAGACTACTTTATTTAAATCGACAAGGGACATCGGTATTTCTTAAAATCAACAAGTGACACAGCAACCTACACCAGGGCCCTCTATAAGGCCTGAGGAGGGTGATTCAGAATGACCTTGTCGGGTTAACCTCCCTGGGTATCATCATATAAACAAGATGGCTGTCTGTCTAAATAATCTTGTTTTTTAGTTAATAGTTTAATGGCATGTACATATTTATTATCAGAAATTCAAGTTATAATTAGCTCACCATGAGACACAAAGTATGCTAAAATGTCTCTACATATTTCTCCTTTTTTTTTTTTTTTTAAGTAAGAACACATCGCCAAAAAAAGATGAGGCCTTTTTTGTTGTTGCAACAACCACATTTATTGTGAACTAAGTAAAAGAGCAAATCACCAAAACAAGATTTTCATGGCACACGTGATGATGTGAAACTGGTTTCTATTTTGGTTGCCTTGAGGGATGCTAGAGTGAAACCACATATACATACATAGGAAGAAACAACTCCTGTGTGTGTCAGTGTGACGCGCCGACTCTGCTGGTAAGTTTATATGTTATGTATATACTTTTCTTCTACACAGTAATCTGGTTTCAGGGTTTATCTAATTCTCATTACTTCATCTGATTATAGACACACCATTGCAACATTTGATTATGTATATGATATGAGCAGAATTGCCAATGCATGACTGTTTTGAATTTGAGCGAATTTAAGATGCCTTACAGGAATACTTTGAGTACAGACAAGGACATGGGCTTTAAGTGGCTTTAAAACAGTTATCTAGGAACTACGGCGACCTTTATTGACACTCAGTGTCAATTGAATTAGTTTTATTGTATTATATTATATCTGTTTTTCTTGTTTCATCCGTTCCTTGGATGCGGGTGCCTTCATTCAAACATGACTACTAGTATATACATATATATATATATATATATATATATATATATATATATATATACATATATATATACATATATATATATATACATATGTATATATATACATATATGTGTGTGTTTTTGCTTTGCCCCTCTTTCTTCCATGTGTGGCTGCCTTTATTTGTTCACTTGTGCTGTCCCTCGTCTTGTCTATGGGTTATCCATGGACCCTGTTGTTCCCGGTTTGGTCCATATGGGCCCCGTAAACCTGCTATCAGACCAGGCTTTGGCTGTGTAGGGTTTAAAACTATATCCCTCTGTCTATATGTCAAGCTCTATCGGTGTTCCTGGTTTGGCCAAAAGAGAAACTAAGGTTTCCAGAAACATGGTAGTAGGAAACTGCGGGTACTGAGGGAAATCCCCCAGCGAAATGAAAGGCGTATACGATTGTGGTTTGAAGTGATTATTGTGGGAGCAGTGAAATTGAAAATAATGGCAATATTATGGAAACTAGTACCCCCACTGCTGATTGTCTGGCAAGTTGAATCAAACAAATTGCATTCTCAGTGAGTTAACACGTTTTTCAGGGGCTAGATGTGGGATCAGTGAAAATGTATTTTTCTTATATATTTTATAAGATTCACCAAAAATATGATACCCATTTCATAGGATTGATGTATCTATTAGGTCAGGGGTGATGTTGGGAAACTGTAATTGTCCCAGTAGTTGTTAATGACTGTGTGCTATATTAAAGCATATAGACGAAGCAATCCTCCACTAGGACCTGATGACCGTTATCCTGTTGATTGTTTATCTAGACCTTGAAAGTCTAGTAATAACAGTAATCAATCAACCCAATAACACTCTAAGTGGTCTGCTCGTGCATGCAGGATGTTTACTGAGATCTTAGTCAACAACCATTATTTATATCTACAGCTAAGGAAAAAGGAAAAAGGTATCTGCATTGCATCAGCATGTGTCTCATCAAATCGATACGAGTTGAAAATCGATACAAGTTGAAAATCTATGACCAGGTGCAATCTATGACCAGGTGCAATCTATAACCAGGTGCAATCTATAACCAGGTGCAATCTATGACCAGGTGCAATCTTTGACCAGGTGCAATCTATGACCAGGTGCAATCTTTGACCAGGTGCAATCTATGACCAGGTGCAATCTATGACCAGGTGCAATCAATGTGCAATCTATGACTGGCAAGTATGGATTTGGTTTTTTTTCTGAATGAAAATAAAATGACATTAGTATCATAAAGTCTTAAAACATCCATCAACTTTTCTGGGCATTTCTATATACATCTGCCGCAAATAAGACGTTTTCTTTTATGTCTGTCATAGATTGCACCCAGTCATAGATTGCACCCAGTCGTAGATTGCACCCAGTCATAGATTGCACCCAGTTGTAGATTGCACCCGGTCATAGATTGCACCCAGTTGTAGATTGCATCCAGTCATAGATTGCACCCCGTCATATACTTCCAACTTGTATTGATATGGTGAGACACGGCCATTAGTGTGATCAGTTGACAGCTAACCATGGTTCCCTTGTCAATGGGGTAGACAGTATTGTACGATGGGGTCACGTACATCCCGTACCAACCCGAGGTACAATACAAGATTCATTACACGATCAGAAGCCGGGATCAGAAGACATTGAACTATCCAACCTATCATATTTTGATGCTAGATCGCCTGATTCTCATGCTAGATCGCCAACATTTGATGCCAGATCGCCGATCGTGTTGTTTACATTGCCGCCATTGTTTTAGCTGTCACGTGACCAAATGCTGCCTTCTGATTGGCCATCTGGTACGCAACAATGTACCACATCCCCATGTGGTATGTTTTTATTGATTATACAAACACAGGATCGTACCAATAACGTGTAATAAAGAGCCGTATTGCTATTTAGTATACACTCACAGACATGTTCCGGACCCATTATGTTATAGTGGGATGCAATCTAAATTATAACTATTGTGAATTCCTGCATTCTATCCGTGGATTGTACACGAACAAAACCACGACTTCATTTGATACCAAACATGCCTATATAGGGTGTGGGTTGTACGACGGGTTTTCTTACTATAAAGCAGGGCTAAAATAGAGCTTTTCAGATCCCAAAACGGGTTATAGAATCCTCCTGAGTTAGGGGTGCGGGTCATACCCGACATGCGGGTAGAACTTAGGAATTTATAGTAATTCTTGAAACTAGTTAGTTGTCCACCAGGCGAGTTTATTTTTAACTTATTTTCTTGAATTGGCTGTGTGCTATCTAGCTACGTTTTCTGCCTCAGATGCAAAATTGGGACCTAAATCGGGAGATGTTTGTATATGTTTGTATATACTTGGCAAGTCTATTTTCCGCTTCAGCATGGGGTATTTATAAACATAAACATGTTGATAAACATAAACGTATGCCCCACCTTATATCTTTTCACCAGAGCTGCATTTCTTCATGACTCTTATCCTAGAGGGTTGACACACTACTATAGATTCATCATGAAGCATTCATGCATTATTTCAATGTAATGGCATAAATAATTATTTCCCGATGTCGCTCTTAAAGGGTTAAAGTAGTTCATTGGGTGTGTTTGAGTTATTTACGGTGTGTTTGTGTATAAAATGTGGATTCATACTAAACCTATGGCCAAATATGTGTAATTTCGATTATTTTGGATTATTCCTTGGCCTGTACAGAAACAGTCCTGGGCTGACCCTATGGTCTTCGCTATTTAGGTCCAATGTATTTATTCCTGAAAACTAGGTGTAATTTAAAATGGTACACATTTAGACATATTGCGGGGAAAAAGAATGTTAGCAAGGAAGAAGAAGCCGAATTTACAGCCATTTCTGAGTAAAGTCAAGCTTAAAGGTCAAAGTGAAATCGTGATAGCGAATAGTTTAAACATTTAGGGGTGGCAACATTTGTTATCATGATGCTCGATCGGTTAAATCAAGGGATTCTCATTCTCTCATTGATACGTTTGGCCTGTCGGTTCAGACTCTAGTGGAAAAGTGGACTAGAAAATCTTTCCAATCTTAAAAGCGATAATCTTAAAAACGTTACTCGCTTTTAAGAGAATTGCCTTGGTAAACCCGCTCTAGATGGCGCCACTTATGCTAACCGTTTTCTTTTTTAACCCTTATTAACTTGCCAATGTTGGGTTTATGGCTCCATTGTCATTGAGCATACTATGCTCAATACCAACATGGCTAAGTTTATATTCCCACCCTTTTTTCCATGGTTAAATGGCCATAGTTTCTCCTGTAAATGGTCTTTTGTAATTCTTTCTGGCCCATGTCTTAACTTTACCTATAACCCTGTGCCATGTGCAATATGTTTTTTTAATTTGGGGGGGGGGGGGGGTTGCTGAAAACATTATAAATGATGAAAATGTGATTTGCCTAATTCCATTCTGCTTTTAGTCCTATAGTGCATAAAAATATTTCTTCTATAGTAATGAAATGTGCATATCTAGATGTCTCCCTCTTATACTAGTGTTGTATAATAGTGCTGTTTTCTCCAAGCTCGGAGGCACCAGTGGGTTATCCGAGTAAAGTGTGTCACCCGCTGGGCTTGGGGAAACAGTTAACCCTTCAAGGACAGTATACTGCTTTGATGTCTGATGCCTTTTATTGGCATGCTGCATGGATGCAATCCTTCCTAGTAAGTCACCAATGCTATAAAGGATTGGAATGTATAACCATTGGTGCATCCATTGGTGCATCATGACAACAACTGTTCATTTGAAGGGAATATGCCATCCTTAAAGGTTTGATTAGGTTTCAAGCTGTCCAGATTTATCACCTAGTAGTACATAGAGTTAGAGGAGGTGACAAATGTCAATTGTTTCGTAGGGCTGATAAGGCCAATGTAGGCAACATGTATCAGTAGACTTGCACAAGTTTTTCTTCGCATCATGTCTACACGAAAGATTTTGATAGACCATGACTCAATCAGCATACTGGTAATATGTATCAGGCAAATAAACATAAATATCAATATGACTACCCAACATTGGTACGTTTATTTATGGGAGGTACAGTATAAGTAATTATGCCGGTATTAGTAAAGGACACCATCCCCCTCCTGGGGCCCCTTACACTTCTAATTATTCACCACAGGGGGCGCACTTGTCCCCCTGACGACCGTCTCTGGGTGACGGTGTTTGTGTATACAACAAATCACTCCTTGTTTATTTATTTATATATTGTTATTTTATCAACTGTCCATATTGGGGCTGGAGCAAGAAGGCAGTGACATCACGGCGTCGGGGTGGGACGGCTCCATACTCCCCCTGTGGGCCAATACCAGTACTAATGTATTGGTCCAACCTACCTCTCATACACTCATGACATAGTTTGTGGCCAGCATGATTCCCCTATACGATTCTATACGACTAAATAAAACGGCATTAGTTGGCCGCTGGTGCTCATCCCAGGCTCGAGTGCTACAGATAAACTAAAAGAGAAGTATGCATCACTTTCAAAATGAACTGATTTTTTCTACCGAATTTGAACACATTTTTATTGACTTAATCTCCCACCTATAATACTAGTACTCTCACAAATCGTGCTTGACAACAAGTAATAGGCCTATTACAAAAATCCGCTATTGATTTGTACTACAGTGAAGCACTGAAATAACATATTTACAGCACAAATATATAGACAAAGGTCCATGGCCAGATGATATTTTGGTATCGTTCCCCCCGAGGTGGTGCCGGGTTGGATTGGATTTTGCCCCAGCCCCACCGAGAACCAAAATTAGTAGTCAAGGATGCTCAACCTTTTTGATGTTACTCGGGGCCTAATTCAATGGGGTGGGTACCGCTGTATGGGCCATTGAGTTTGTGCTCTGAGAACCTGTGTGTGTAGAGCCTGGTAGATCAGAACGTGTGTAACACATGTTGATATCTCTATAGCTCAGACTCCACTAGGGCGACACAGCTATCTGTGAAGCAGGGCATTCTTTTAGGTCCTTTGTTCTCAAATTCTTGCTGTGTTTCAACCTAGATGTCGCCGTGTTCCTAGGGAGATTAAGGGCGATATTCAGGCTGAAATACAGTGAAACAGGGCTAAATATGCTTTTTTGTGGTATGAATATAAACAGGCTCCGGCTATGCGTTTCCTTTACTTTGCAAGGACCACCTTACTATATGAACATTCCGGCGTTATATCAATAATGGCTGAATCTGATATATTAAAAAGTTTAGAGTTATATTTCATTCTGGTTAATTTTTAACCTATTTAGAGCTAATCTAATTTTTTCTACCACAGCTCAGAGTCACCATGGCAACAGGCGGTGACACTTTCCCCATCTGGGACAGACGTAACGTAGACCAGCAGGAGCTGGTAGACAACACTCCATGTAAGCGGCTACTGGAGAAGGCGGGAGTCATGCTGCGGCGTAATCTCTGCACTGAGGATGTCCTGCCCCACCTTCTACAGTTAGACGTGTTAGACCGGGTCGATGTGGAACACATCACTGTGAGTATTACTTAGGTCACTCAAAAAAAAAATTCTCATCACCCGGCACTGAGAAATATGGCTAGGCCCTTTTGTTTTAATTATTTTTTCTTTACAAAGGCTAAAATACATCGGGAAACTAAAATTTATTTCTCCATAAAAGAGATGGAAAAAAGATGGAAATACATTCATGCATCAAAGAGATTAGTTTCCCACAAAAATGGGGGAGCATTGTGCTGTTGGAAGAAGATTATAACCATCATCCCATAAACAGCATTATATAAATTGGTCTGCCTTTCATAGTGTTGCAACTGAAACAGAAAACGAGTTGGTATCCCCTTTAAACCCATGGTTCGATCAATAACAAGACATAAGTCATGATATATATGTAGGCAGGCAGCCCACTAACAACTTATTACATACATTTAACATATATTTAAATAATTGTGCTCCTTTACGATTCCTTATGGAGTTTAACACTGTTATGCCATTCTAGAGGGTTCATGGAATAAATGCACAAACTTAGATTCTGCAGATATGAGGTATGAACACTATACAGGCTAAAGCACCAGATGTCAACATTTCATTCAATGAAATAGTCTAGATTAAAAGCACACAGCAGAAATAGATGTCAGACTGAGCGATAATAAGGAATGTGTGTAGCACATGGTGGGCTAGGATGGTTTAAAAAACGCTTTTTCAATGTTAAAATAATGTTGTTTGTATAGGTTAATCAGTCAACGTTTATCTAACCTTAAGCAATAAAACGTTGCTTGAAGAACGTTCATTCAACATCAAATCAACCTCATTCAATTGAGGTTAACAAGGCATCGTTAAATTAACATTAATACAACGTTTATCAATTTATGTTGATCAAATAACCTTGAAATAACGCTATTTAACGTTTGATTAACGTTCTTTGTTACCTGGGATCCAGATGTGATGGCATATTAAATCACTTTTTTTTTTGAGTATTGGGACTTACCATTATATTTGAGGAGAGTGCTAAAATGATAATAACTATAGTTCCTCCCTGGTGTGATGGCATTTTAAATCACTTTCTGAATTTTAAGTATTGAGAATGAAGGAGAGTGGACCATATAGTTTGCTGATAACTATAGTTCATCTCTGGTATGATGGCATTTTAAATCATGTTTTCGATTTTGATTATTGGCAGTAACCATTACATTTGAGGAAAATGCACCATACATTTTGCTGATAACTTCAGTTCATGCATGGTGTGATAGCTTTTAAAATCACTTTCCTGTTGCCGATTTTAAGTATGGAAAACTTTAAGAGAGTTCATTCCACATCAACACTAGGAGCTTAGGGAATGTTCACAAATGCTATCTATCAACGAGAGCAACACTTTAAAGACAGCATAGTGCTCTAATGGTTGCTATGTATCAATGATACTAGCCCTTTAAGAACCATGTAAATGTTCAACACACATCCTTTCTTATCATGGTACCCAGACCATTTCAATTTATAGGCTACTGATAACATTATAATCTCCACATTTGTTTTACAAATGCCCATTCTGCTTCCGTGCTCCTTCTTAAATTTTCGCCCTTGATACCGTAAATGTTGTATACATTTCATTTCCCCCCCGCCCCCGAACACCTAAATGACAAGCTGACAGACACTATCAAAATGTCAGCACTTCAGTCATGAGGCCCTTGTCATTTGCTTTCAAATGCTTCAAATATTGAGTCAATCGGACCAGCGGTTGCTGAGCTATTGCATTTTAAATATTTTCGGCAGGCAGTGAATATTTTTCGCTTATCTGTTTGGCCTGGAACACGTTAAATTCTAGCTAGTGAACCATTAGGGTTAGAGACATGGGAGTGGGTGCAAATGAAAGCTAGTCACAAAGGCTACTTGCCTGATGGAGGCAGCTGTATTTTATATACAAAATGTGTACTTTTATCATACTAACCATCATATTTCTAACCATGGCTTGGTAATTGTGTGCATTTTCACATTCAAATTATGCTCTCTCTCATATTGTCGGTGGCCATTTTGTTTTTAAGCTTGTTTCCATGGAAACGTCCACTTTTCGGCTCTGCGAGCGGTCAAATCCCAATCAGCACTTTTATATTACCTTAGAAACACCACTCGCCAAGTTTTAGAATAATTTTCCCCTTGGGCCATTATCAATGACATATCTCAAGAAATATTCCAGACTAGATGTGCGCAGTACTGAGAAACAACTTTTTTTAGTGGGCTATTTGAGAAACTCTTTGTTTAAGTGGCCTAATTGAAATCTGTATTTATAGCAAATGTTTTTTTATTCACAGCACAATGCGCCTAGACCTGTCATCGTGGACAGACTGGTCTCCTTCATACTGACCTGTGAGATGTGGAAGCTGCACGGCCTGCTCCGGGCCTGTGCCCTCACCGGGCAGACACATCTCATACAGGAAGTAGGACTAGACCCGGCTGAGTACATGAGCAGCGGAGAGGAGGAGGCCAAACTCCTGCCTTCATCTACTGAGCAATGCTGCCAGACCAAGACAACGCGTCAACAAGAGCGTCGCTCTTCAACCCGCCGTTCCCGTCATCAGGAGGCCATGCCAGCTCAGCTACTGAAAGGTGTGTTGTAATTCATTTTCATGATGTGCACCTGTGTTGTAATTATCTGTGCACATTATCAATACTATACAATAGAGGGTGATGGATGTATTCATCTAGGTTGGCAAGACAGATTACAATGTGACATTGTGTCAAGTTTTAGTAAGGGAGTATTTATTTATTAGTTATGGGGGGGGGTGGTGTGAAAGATTTCAGACCCCTCCTGAGCGTGGAGCCTAAAAATTCTGACCACTCTTGAAAGTGGGGGGGAGGGGGGGCGTAGAAAATTACAAATCTTTTTAGCAACTATTCTATACTATAGTTAAAAGGGGGCATGGCGAAAACTTTTCGGCACCTTTGGCGAGGGGGAGTGCTAAATCTTCCATGTGCTCTCGAGGGGGAGGGGGCATCAAGTCTTTTTGGCCTCTTCGCAAAATCTCACCACCCCCCATTTAATAATAAATGAACGGTCCCTAATACTTTTAGGAAAAAGGTGTGTGAGGCATCAAATTATGCCCATATTACAATGTGTTTATGCTGTATTAATTGTATGTGTGCTTAAAACGGTTAGTGACTCAGGAGCTACTGCTCCCGTCAATTCAATGACATCCCAGCTGACGAAAAAAACATTTGCAAATGTTTTGGAGGAAAACTAATTTCATACAAACTTATAGGATGCATACATTTGCCAAACGTTTGGAAAACATATTTTGTTAGCTGGGAAGGTCTTGCTTTTTTCTCTCACTTTTATTCAGTAAATGAATCTAGAAACCATCTGCTGTTATCATTTAGAATACTAGTAGGGGGGAAGCAAAGAATGTGCATCCCCTTGAACTGAAAGCTGTTCAAAATTCTTATGGTTGAATCAAAATCAAGTCATATTTAATAATGTTCCTTACTTGCTATTTTTCAGCAATCGTTCATCACTGCAGGAGCTGCAAACGGTGTTTGATGCGAAGGAATTTATACGATCTGGGTGACAAAGATGCAATCAAGATCGTTGACACAACGAAGTGTTACATTCGGATCGACCCTCTACGTGAAGGGGAAGGAGGGTAAGTAAACACCAACAGTACTCAGACAAGTCATTGCTGTAACCCATACAATGAATGATGCTACTCTCCAAATGGTGCACCTTTCCTATAGTCTGAAGAATAACTGCATTAGATAAAATTCTAAGATAATTCAGAAAATTCAGATAAGTGTTTTATTTTTATTTTCAAAAACATGTATTTACACAATTGAAACATCATTGACCAGGTAACATCTTTGACCAGGTGTCGTCTTTGACCATGTGACATATTTGACCAGCAAGTTTTTTAATCACACTGAAATGGGGCATATAATATTATAGAAATGGATGGGAAAGGTAACAGTATATCATAACACTATATGTTTCAAATTGTACCTACTTCTATCTATTTGGGCCTCATTGTAGCAACAAGGCTAACTGCAATGTTACTCCTCAAGTTACTTGTCCATACATGAATCCATCATATGATTATACAGTTATGGGTTTCCAGTCACTTTCTCTACTGACATGCAATACTTCTCTGATTGTTTCACAGGAAGTTGATGGAGATAATGGAGAAGGACATCCTGCTGGCTCTCCCGGGTGAGGAACACCCCCACGTCATCCGACTAGAAGGCCAGCCCGGTGTCGGGAAGACGGCGCTGACCCACCACATCGTCTACGACTGGAGCGTGGAGTTCCTTAGGAGGGAGGGTGAAGCGATTCCCATAGAAGTAGGAGGCGACTTCCCAACAATGATAGTCCATATTGCAGCCAGGGACATCAGCACAACAGTACCCGAGGCAATCATGGAAAACCTTCGTTGCGCGACTGAAGACAAGAGGCTACTATATGACCACACAATAAAGGGGAATGGCACCACAGTAATTATAGAAGGTATCGATGAGATTAGGAGGGACAAGGTCTTGGCGAATGTTCAGGATTACATCAGAGAGAGGCAAATGAGTCGCGATGGACCACAGGTACTACTTACAGCAAGGACCGACCTGAGTCAGATCAACATCAAAGACATTGACAGATTTGTGACAGTAAAAGGGTTTACCGTACCCCAAGGGTTTAGTTACATCAGAGCCTACTTGAGAGATCAGCAGGAGTTGTGCCAGAAGGTGGTGGATTACGCACAAGCACATCAAGAAAGGCTCTTTGGCATCCTCACCAACCCCCTCAGGCTGCACATCTTCTGTGCCCTGGTGTCTGAGGGGGAACTCGAGCTGGATACTTCTGATAACCTCTCTATACTAAAGCTGTTCACTCTTCTCGAGAAATGTATCCTTAAGAGGGAACAGAAGGAAGTAACAGAGAGCGATATGCACAACTTCTACCGAATGTGCCTCTTTGGGCTGCTGAATGGATTGAGGGAATTCACAAGAGCCCTTCTGGATAGATTCAACATCCCAGAGGCTTGTCATGTCTTCTTCACAAAGAAGGATGTCACAGATATATTTGACAAACAAGCAACGTTCTCGTTTCCACACGAGAGCATCTATGAGCACTTCGCGGGAAGGTGCATGGACACTTTGCCCTTTGAGAGAAAAAAAGCAGTACTCTTAGCGGTCTGCTCCAATCAATCGTTCCGCAACCTCCAGAAAGTCCTCTTTGAAGTCATCCTCCAACAAGAACAGCACCAGCAAGAGCTGCTTCTGCTAATGATCAGAGCCATTTTCATATTTGAATACCAACCTACAGGGTCCGTGGAGTCTTGGAAGCCCAATGAAGGGGGGTTTAGGAAGGTGAAGAGACTACTTCTGTGGCAACCCCAGTTTGATAAACTGACAATTCTGAAGTCTAAGATCCAATCAGTAGAATCAGTCGCTGACACACTGCTAGAACATCACCAACCAACAAAACTCAAAAACACAAGTAAAGTGTGCAGTATGATTGAGAAGGCCTTCCATGGCACCTTTCTACAAGACATGAAGTGGTACATGGGACTCAGTAATGGCGTCTTTGGCCACATCTCTCAATGTCTGCAGTACTGTGACCCACATCTACGGATAAACCTTTCCAGGGAAACTACCGAGCGACTTCTTCCCTGCAACTATAGGGACAAAAAGGGGTAAGTCAAGATAATGATAACCAGGTGGGAGGTAGAAGTGTACGGGTGAACCTTAGGATTTGAATAATTTAGTTATTAAAAGCATCTCGCCATGGGGTTGTGGCTGATCTATATTTTAATTTAAAACCCAAACGGAAACTCAAGAGGGGGGGGGGGGCGGGCGACACCCTAAACCATTCTGGCTGAACATTTTCTGGGGTACATCATTAGTCCAAACTGATTTTGCATTTGCATTAGAAAAAATGTATTTGCAATTAATTCTCTGGTCATTATTTCCTATTATGTATCTATAATACCATGTTTTCTCCCACCCTGAATTCAGGGGCAGGGGGCAAAATGAATTAGATACCACTGATCTGAAAAGGGCAAACTAGATTAAAGTAGAAAATAAGGCCATTTTCCACATTTTTTTAAGCCAAATGGAGTATGTTTTACTATTTACCCAAACTCATCAAAGTCCTCATATTCCCAGGAACAAGATGGATCGTGATATAACGCACATAAAATTACGCTGGTCTTTTCTTTTAAGTTAAAAGAAAAGACCAGCATAATTTTATGTGCGTTATATCACTTGCATTGTGCTTGTACATGGGTCCCTATAGTTTTGACTGTGTCGCTGTGTCGACTTTTAGCAAAAGGGCCTTGTTATTGTGTCGATTTTCACATGTATTATAGGAATTTATAGAAAAATCTCTGTAGGTCGATTTTTAGCCCTAATTTTCTGTGTCTGTTGATTTTTCAAAGGGCCTTAAAGGGCCGCACTGTATTGGTATTGGTTTGCAACATTCCGACATATGTACCATTATAAGGTGCAGCAGTTAGGGTTTATATTTAGATTAGTGCAGAGTGATGTCACAAGACTCTCAGCCCATACCACTCAAGGGCCACTCAAGAGTCAATCACGCGCAATGTAGATGCAGACAATTTTATGCCTTCAAAATGTTACCTTTACATTGCTTTCTTAGTAATTCTTTCATCAATTGGAAAGGGAAATTGGTTTGTAACTACTTGATAATGACAATAGGTAACTCATTAATCATAGGGTGACTGTCTAATGCATTATGAATGATAAATGACAATACTGCATTTGTATAAGTTTAGTATGGCTCTGTGCATATTGTTCTCTTGTGATATCACTGTTCCCATGATCAGGTGTAAATGCTACATGCTGCATAATAGTATATATCTAAAAGTATTGCAAATCAATACCAATACTAGCAATAGAAGGCCCAATAAAATAACGCAGGGCTTTTCTTTTAATGAGAAGAATGCATTGTTCTCTAATGATGTACTGTAGCTAGGTGTTAAAAATGCAGCTAGATATCAGAACCCATGTCCTGATACGCACATTGAATAGAGGTGAATCCAGTGTAAATGAACCAGCTGATACGTGATATCACAGATACTGTGAGAACCTCCGTGCCTGGGTCAGTGTGCTGCTCCCTGGTGGCTGCATCTAGCGGACCTGCCGACACTGACGTGTGTGCATTAAGCTCACTTGTTTACTGAGCTTCCTCTAACCCGTTAAGGATGGTATAAGGGAGTGATGCATCATGCCTTGGTCGCCATTATGCATGAATGCAGCCCGGCTGAGTAACTCACCAGTGCTGCATTCAGGGAACATGATGACCCGACAGGGTAGAGACACCCCTTAAGAGTCAGCATGATGCACCAATGTAGTACAGGCGAGTCACTTGCCGGGGTAACATTGGTGCATCATGACAACAAATGTAACCTTTAATGACATGCCGTCCTTAAAGGGTTAATAAATAATTATATGAATAAATTCTGGATCTAAATATAGATTCTTTAGGGCTCCAGAACAATGACAAAGAAAATAAAAGTATAGCGAAGAAGTGAAAAATATACCTTGACAAAATAGCAAATCTCCCGTCGGCCTAAAAGGCATACCTACTCTATGCTTAAGAGGTATCTTTTTTTTAAATGACAATGGTGGGGGGGGGGGGGCGAAGTTGGATTCTGTACATTTTGGACCTATCCAACACTGGCCATGTGACTTCTGTTCATAATTGTATATCGTATTTGACGTAATAAGCGCACACCCTCTGATAAGCGCACACAACCCGTTTTTGGCTGATTTTGATACTACAGATAACTAAAAATATCTCAATTTTTAACTACTAAAAGGTGTCCATAATCTTTTTTTGAGCGCACTGTGCGCTTATTACGTTGAATACAGTATGTGTTGTGCAGAACCTGGATCTATCCCAATTACTTCATATAATCACCCTATCTGTTGTATCCGTCCGCAACATCCTGACAGCGCTGGTCAATACTTAACCTTTTATAGATGGCATCGTGCCTTTATGCATCGTGCCTTTGATTGTCATGATGCATTAATGCAACCCTGACGAGTAACTTGCTAAAGCTGCATTCAAGCATCATGCTGACCATACGGGGTTAAGGCACCCCAAAGGGTCAGCATGATGCACCAATGTAGCACCAGTGAATTACTCACCGAGACTGCATCGGTACATCATGATGACACCTCTTAGTGACATCCGTGCATCCGTTAATGCATCATGCCCTTGGTTGTCATGATGCAAGAATGCATCCCTGGCAAGTAATTCAGCAGGGCTGCATTGGTGCATCGAGACGACCCTACAGGGTTGGGACACCCCTGACGGGTCAGCATGATGCACCAATGCATCACCAGCGAGTTACTCACCAGGAGCACATTGGTGCATCATGACGAGAAATATAATCTTTTAGTAACATGTCATCCTTAAAGGGTTTATCTGGGTTCACAGTCTATGTACCTGGTATAGATAAAACGATACAGCTACTTACACCCAGTGTGTTTGTGTTGCAGGCTGCACATGGTGCACACGGTGGGACTGTCCAGGTGGGCCGAAGTAGTACAAGAATCACAGTACAGCTGGTTGTCAGTCCGTGCCTGGTGTCCTGGTGATGTACAGGAGGTGCTGTACAAGGTCAGGAGGTCAGGGTGCACTACTCCCCATACAGTGCTGGGTGTTGACCTCACTACGTACCAGGACACCTGGGGGCAGCCTGACACCACTGCCTTCTGTACCCAGGTATGGGATGAGCTGTACCAGGAGCTCACACAGTGGGGGCAGGGCTTTACCGAATGTGGGCTTATACTGACACCATCCACCCCCCTACAGGGCCTGCTGCAGTCTGAGGCAGGACACCTCCTGCACCATGTATACCATGGTACTATAGCTATAGAGCAGCTGCAGCAGGTCCTTACTGCAGCCCACCTACCTTACACACAGAGGGGTGTGAGGGGGTACTGTACTCTATACCACACCACCATAGTCATACCAGCAGGGGGAGACCAGGCTACCCTCAGCAGGATGAAGGACGACATGTTGTCTAAGGGGAGACCACGACTGGTGGAGCCCAAGTTTGTCACGGAGACAGGGGAGGACTACAAGTGGGAATGAATGTGTTAAATAGAATATGACAAAGTGTAATTTAATGGACAATAGTTGGATGTTAAGTGTGTGAATTCTGTAATTGTAAAAACTATGGTTTCATTTACATCAATGACTGAGGTTCAAATGCATCTCCCTACTTACCTATTGCTGTGTAATTGGCACCCATTTGTAGATACTGTATTTAGCTAAGGCTGTACTATGGTATTCCCAATGCCCTATACAACATATTGTAATTTGAATGTGTTATTTCAAGATTTTTATTTAACTACCTATTTGCTGCCATACTTACATTCTTATATAAGGCATATGGATGTGGGTCCAGGTGGCAGAGCGGCCGGCCAAAGCTGGTGTAAAAATATAATTTGGTAATATTTTGCCCGAATGAAACAATAACCTACTGATTTTAAAATAATGACCTACTTTGTCCTCGACCCTGATTCAACACTCCCGGTCATTGTCACGTATGACACATTGTGTTAGAGGACTTCTAGTCTTATTTCTGGAAGAATGGGAGATAAATAAAAAATTATGATTGAAGAAGTTTGGTTTTGTTTCTATTATTTTACAGTAAATATAACCAATAGAAAAGTCGGAAAAAACTGCCCTTTAAGGGCTGTGTAGGGTATGTATACATGTATTTTGCCCTTTGTCATCGTGATGCTTGGATGCAGCCTTCGCAAGTTACTTACTAGGGCTACATGCATGCATCGTATACACCTTCGGGAGGAATGCAGCTCTTTCAAGTTAATACCCAGGGCTAGGGCCCTTAACCCTTAAAGGACTTAAAGGAATGCATAGTTCATGAATGCATCATGCCCTTGGTCATTATGATGCATGAATGCAGCCCTGGTGAGTAACTTGCCTGGGCTGCATTGAAGCATCATGCTGACCCTACAGGGTTGATACACTCCTGAAGGGCCATCCTGATGCACCAATGCAGCTCTGGCGAATCACTACCCATCGCTGCATTGGTGTATCATGATAACAAATATCTTTTAACAACATGCCATCCTTAAAGGGTTAAAGAGATAATATAGAGAGGGAGCAAGCCCGATGGAATTCATTTTTCTGCAATTTTATTTTACAAAATCATATCGGATTTAATTAGAATATGATTCAAGGGAGTGGTCAATATTTTAACAATGGGGGATTTTAAGTACAGCCAACATTTCTTTTCAAAAAGTATAATGTCTAGGATGTTTTGGCTTTAGAGTTAACCAAGTAGTTTCGGATTCAACATCAGGGTTGAAATCTCAATTCTGACATATTGTTTAGACCTAAAAACAAGTTGAGTAAATTAACCCTTAAAGGACGGCATCTCTATAAAAGTCGATATTTGTTGTCATGATGCACCAATGCAGCCTTGATGAGTATTAGCCGATGTTGCATTAATGCCGACCTTCCAGGAGTGTCTCAACCCCATAGAACCGGTTAGCATGATGCTTGAATGAAGCACTGGTGGTTAGCTTACCAGGGCTGCATTCATGCATCATGAAGACACTGACAGTTGATAGCACTCCCGAAGTGTTAGCATGATGCACCAATGCTTGTTTTTGATTGCCATCTCTATGGTATAAAACTGGGGTGGATCAGAATCTATAAGGCGCATACGGGGCCCACCTGGCAACCCAGCACAAACCAATAAGGCAGCCCACATCAGACCTACCGTATTGGACGTATTGGATAAGAGCCATATGACATTTAATACTTACGAGTTTAATTGTTTTAGAAATCATGAAATTTGAGCCTTTGTTCCAGCCTAAAAATATCCCTAAAAGGGAGGGGTGCTTATTATTACGTCGAGTACGGTATGTTCCTGTAGGTGGTTCAGGTACACCTACCATGGTAACTGCAGTTACCAGATAGCTCAGGGCCACAATCCTGACTAACCAGGCCTGGGTGACTCAGTCCTGCCCCCTGGTGCCATGTTCATGCATTACCACTGAGACTACACCACAGTGCCCTCTACTGGATAATATGGATGCCAAATGTTGATTAACCCTTTGAGGACGGCACAATGCATTCATGTGCCTCTACATGGGTAAAATTCGACACGTGCGACACGGCGACACGGCCCTTTTAAAATTCGACACGTGCGACACGGCCCTTTTAAAATTCGACGGACACAGGGGAAAAGGGGTTAAAAATTGACCCTCAGGAATTTTCCTCTAAGTTCTAATACAGCTAAAAATCGACACAGCGACACGCCCCTTTTGCTAAAAATCGACACGCCGACATGGTCAATAGTTCGGGTACCCATGTAGAGGCACATTCATGTGTCATGCCCTTTGTCATCATCATGCGTGACGGGCATGATGCTTGAATTAAGCCCTGGTGAGGGCTTCATTGAAGCATCAAGCCCACCCTACAGTGTTAAGATCGGCATGATGCACCAATGAAGCACTGGCGAGTGACTCGCCATGGCTGCATTGATGTATCATGAAGGTAAATGTCATCATTTAGCGACATGCCATCCTTAGATGGTTAACCGCTGCTAGTCAGGTAGAGCTCTGTAAGGTTAGACTGATCCCAATGTGCGTCTCTGATCCCATGTTCACGCTTTAACCCTTTAAGGGCGGATGTCCCTAAAACATGAAATTTGTCGTCATGATGCATCAATGCAGCCCAGCGAGTAGCTCATCAGTGCTCATTGGTGCATCCTGCCAACCCTTCGGGGATATCTCAATCCCGAAGAGTTAGCATGATGCTTGATTGCAGCAATGGTGAGTTACTCGCTAGGGCTGCTTTCATGCATCATGATGACAAAGGGCATGATGCATTAAGACATCATGCTATCCTTAAAGGGTTAACTTAAAGACAGCATGGCGCTAATATGTGACATTTGTTGTCATGATGCACCAATGCAGCCTAGGGAGTGAATCCCCACTGATGCATTGGTGCATCATGCCGATCCTTTGGGGATGTATCAAAATGGTTCACTCATTTGACACTAGTGGCAGCTAAGTGCTTTAGTCTCAGCCGCGCCGACTCTATCAATAGTAGAGTCTGCGGGTCTCATTGACACCACATCATGCACATGACGCCGCTGTTACATACTACTATGCACAGGGCTGGGTGAGGGTGACCGAAATATTTTCATCAATATTTTTCATCATGATGCACCAATGCAGCCTGGGTGAGTAACTAGCCAATGTTGCATTGATGCATCATGCTGACCTTTTGGGAGTTCCTCAACCCAATAGGGTTGGCATGATGCTTGAATGCAGCACTGGAAAATTAATTACCAGGGCTGTATCCATGCATTTTGACGACCAAGGCATGATGCATTAATGCCTTTCTAAATGAAATAATGTTTTCAATGATACAAGAGGCAGAGGACAAAGAGTAATCCATGTGTGCCAGCATGGAGTATCCTTTCTGCATGGCTGTTCATACTGAGACTCCTATATTACTAAGCAAGTGGTCACTTTTCAACAACGGGGAGGGGGGGTGGGTCAGTGTATCTTTGCACGAGCGGGTCAGAATTTTTATGGTCCCCCCAGGCAGGTTGAAATTGAGTGCAGCCGACGCCTTTGAGCTACAGAATCGCAGAAGCTTTCTTGCTAAAAAAGGGTGTTATTCTTTTAGTCCCCCCCCCCCTCAGGAGGGGTCCACATTTTTTTGGTGCCCCCCTTCAAGGGTTCTACAATTTTTTGGTCCCCCCCCGAATCCACCTACCGCCCTATTGTTAAAAAATGCCCACTCCCTAACAAACACATAAAGCCTCAGGCACTCTGCCTATGTTTGGCCTCATAGATGATACATACATATATACCGTTATTAACCCTTTAAGGACTGCTTAAGTGTTAACCCTTTAAAGGTGGCATGATATCTTAATGCATCAAGCCCTTAGTCATCATGATGCATCAATACAGCCCTGGTCAGTAACCCGCCAATGCTGCATTCAAGAATCATGCCAACACTATGTGGTTGAGATATTCCCGAAGGGTCGGCATGATGCACCAATGGAGCACTGGTGAGTTATTCGCCGGGGGTATTGGTACATTATGATGTCAAATGTCATCTTTTACCGACATCCGTCCTTAAAGGGTTAATGTGCTAAAACTGCAATGCACCAAACTAACCCATTATCAAACCCACAGGGTCAGCATGATGCACTAATGCACCACTGGTTAGTCATATAGGTGCCCTTTGTGGTCACTCCTGCTTGGTAACTCGCCAAGCTTGCAAACATTATATTGGCTACAAAATATTCCTATGGAAATGGCCTCTATGATTATATTCATTTATTCTGTGTACTTGTATTTCTGCGAACCTAACAATGGTCATTAATTGCTACGGCCTAATTGAATATTACCCACCATCACAGAAAGTAACGCCTGTAATGCTTCTACCGTAAAACCTCTCTGATAAGCCGACCATTTTTTGGAATTTGAAGCCTAATTCGGCTTATAGCATTCTCTCAAAGTCGGGGTCGGCATATAAGGGAGGTTTTCAATCAAGTGATTTATAGTCTAACCATGTTTAAATGGGACCAAACTCGGCTTATAAATTTACCTCAAACTAGGGTGTCGGCCTATAAGGGAGGTCGGCTTATCAGAGAGGTTTTACGGTAGATATGACTGTGGTGATGTATTCATTATAAAGGTCTGTTCTGTGAACCCAACCTTGGTCTTTTATATTCATCATTTCTGTAAAATAGACCATCCTGGCTGCATTTGATTATGTACATCAATATTCAAACAGGGGTCTTTTCCAAAACAAAATTTACATTACAGAAGATAATTACGTTATGATTAAAGTTTTTTTTAAATGTATATTAACGTTTAAAAACTTGCGCTAATATTAGCGTTAATGTCAAATTTACACTGTGGTCTTCAAATTTAGGCTAATTAACACATTTTTTGTACACTTCCTGGAAAGTTGAAAAACAATGTAAAAATTTCTTTTGTAACACCCTCTTTTTAAGCTATAGTTTTACGTTGCATTTTGTATCAGCCCCCAGGTACATGTTAACCCGACAGTGTGCTAAAAGTGCTGATGTTAATCCCTTTAAAGTGACATGGTCCGATGATTAGGGTTCAAAAATGAATTTTATTAAAAATAAAAACCAGAATGTTCCCTATGGCCATACTTCATGTGCTAGCTACTTTATTCAATCTCATTCCCTAGGATTTAGCTCAGAATTCGACTTATTATCAGATTTTGGCTCAAATTACTAATTTTGGAGTGCATGCTATAATTCCCCCATTGAGGAATACACTGTAAAATACTATATTTGGACCACAACTTAACCTATAATTGGGCCCTTATTGCCCATAAATGACATTGCATTTGGCACTATCCTGCAAATATGATATTGTACTAACATTTGAAACGCATTTCCGCATGATTTAAAATATGGAAACAAATCGGACCATGTCACTTTAAGTGTTGTATAGAACTTTGATGCACAGTGCCCCTTTGACTTCATGATGTATGGATGCTGGCCACTCTGCTAGCAAGACCTGCATTCTTGCATCAGGCTAACCCCACAGGAGTGTATCAACCACCGCACCAGCATGATGCATAACTGAAGTACTCATAAACCTGTTATACTCACCAGCGCTGCATTCATAATACCGCCCATAGTAAGTCTCTAGATCAATCGTTATAGCGTATTCATTACCATGAAGGGGTCAGTTCTCTGAACCTATACTAAGTCTTACATTCAACATTTCTGTATAATCGGCCATTTTGATTGTGTGCATCCATATTCACGTGCCACCCAGACACAATTCAGGCATGCAACCTGTGTAAGTGTAAGTGGCCATGTTTGTTTATGTACCTTAGTGATTATAAGGAGGTTTCTAGATCAACTGTGATAATGTAGTCACTAGCCTGAAGGGGTCAGTTCTGGCAACCTATACTCAGTGTGATATTTCTGTATAGACAGCCATTTTGTGCATCCATACACGTCCCATACAGACACAATGCAGGTATGTAAACTGTGTAGTAGGGAGTGGTCATGTTTGTACCTTAAGGTCCACAAAGTGATTTAATGCAATATGATGATGCATGAAGCTAGTTGGCATGCTTGCATTTACACATCATGGCAATCCTACAGGAGTTAATCAGCCTGTAGGGTCGGCAAGATACATGAATGCAGCCACGGCAAGTTTGCATGCAAGGGCTGCATTCATGCATAAAGACACCAAAGGACAAAGTACTAAGTTACCCTTAAAGGGTTATAATTAGGACTGGTGATATGGTGTAAATGGGAGAGCTGCTGTATAATGTCCCTGGCCATAAATTGACATATAACTAGCAGTGCTCCCAGTCTGCCTCACACAACTCCGGTACTCCACCTTATCCTGTCAGCTTTATCAGTACTACAGGACCCGGTACCTGCTACCCACCATGTCCCGCTGTTTGGTCCTCCTGCTCCTCACCTGTGCCGCCATGACAGCTGCCGACCACGGCGGCCACGGGGGATACGGGAATAACGGAGGAGGTTATGGTCGGTACAGGAATAATAGAGGTGGCTACCAGAATAACGGGGGAGGATACGTTGGTTATGGACATGGTAATGGTGGCTATGGCAACAACCATGGTGGCTATGGTAACTACAACAGTGGCTATGGAAATGGTAATGGTGGCTATGGACATGGCAATGGTGGCTATGGACATGGCAATGGTGGCTATGGTAACAGCCATGGTGGTCATGGTGGTTACAACAATGGACACAACAATGGTCACCATGGACACAACAATGGTCACCATGGACACGATGATGGTCACCATGGACACAACAATGGTCACCATGGACACGATGATGGTCACTATGAGCTGGATCGTGGCACAACCGCTGTGTTAGCTGTGCTCTGTATCTTAAACCAAGTTGGCTGTTATTAGCTTATTAAGCTGCTGACTGAGCTAAGATCAAGAAAGCTAAGGAAAATTCTCTCTCTATATATATATCAATAAATAATGAAATATGATAAATATATAAAGAATATAGTATGAATACGACTGAATCTATTGATTCATGAATTTGCTAATAAAGTTTGATCATAGAATTGAAGTCATCTCTTGAGCATTCTTTTTAATTAGAATAACATTGCTTTTCATTCTGACAAAGACTAATGGTGTAGGTAAGAAAAGGTGAGGACTGGAGAGTGGGCAGGTCACATGACCGTGTGTGTGAGTGGAGCAGAGTGAACCGCAGCCCATGAATGAGGCAGGTAAGAGCGTTCCCACGGGACAACGTGGACATCATTCTTGGCGTTATCTCAAAAGTTTAGGCTTACACTTAAGTCGAACATTATCAAATTAGTCTCTGCAATATAGTAAATGAGTCTACTCATAGGCCTATTGAAAGAAAACGTAGCCCCACATATAGCCCAAACATGGATATAAATCTGATAGGAAACAAACAGAAAATCTGGTTATGGGGCAGGACCCTGATATACCTGTACAAAAAAAAGGTGTTATAGTGAATGTGTCGCTGGGATATAGGTTAAGGGGGTGTCAGTAGTAAGCAGAAAATTGTTTGGTTTAATCTAACGTAAAAGAAATATGAATACAATGTGACGCAGAGAATAATGTTTACGTTTTCCTGCAACGACGAGTATTAATATATCAATAAGTGACGTTTTGTGTTTATCACGTGTATGTCCCTACTGCCTTAAAATGAAACAAATTTCACCATACCCAATGGGGGGGGGGGGGGATACGGAGTTACCATAGGTTAAACATACACAGTGACACTTAATAGCACATAGGACCACTGCTCTGATCCTGGTAGTAGCTAATGGTACAGGCAATGGCTAAATCATACACGCTTGAATCATACAAGCTTGAGAAATAAGCATTGTCTTATGTGGAGAAACAACTTCACCATTGTTTTGTATGGGAAGGGCCGTTCTCCACACCCCGGTGGAGAAGCCGAATCTCATTCCTCCCAGCTCCATTCTCCATGGTATAGCTGTGAAACCAATCTGTAAATGCTAATGGCATTGATCAATGTTCACGTGAAATAAATTCAAAGATCCACTCAAATCAGTCTGAACTCCTGGTTTCTCCACTCATGAGACCTGGGGTCACATCACACTTGGCTGCACCTCGTGCCGAAGGTCCCACTCATGGAGAAACCTGTCATTCAGACAGATCATCGTGGACCTCTGTCTATTTCCATAGAAGGGCTCTGTGTTGTAATGAGAGACCTTCTACCCGGGTATTCCCGGCAGTGTCAGATGGGATTGTGAAACCAGATCAGAAGGGAAGCTCATACACATTTTAGCCATGTTTCCATTAAGGGAGTGGTCACTTTTAACAACGGGGGGGGGGAGTAGGTGGATTTGGGGGGGACCAAAAAAATTTGGACCCCTCTTGAGGGTGGCACCAAGAAGATTGCACACCTTTTTAGTGAACAAGCCAGCGCGTTACTATAGCCCCAAGGGGTCAGCCGCGCTCAATTTCAGCCGGGGGACCAAAATATTTTCGACCCCTCTTGAGGCTATATTATTAGTTACTGTTTATACCACTTGGTGGGATGGCTATCACTGGCTATCACTACAGGGGGGAACCAAAAAAACTCAACCCGCTTGCGCGAAAATCCATCTACCCCCCCCTCTTGTAAAAAAGTGACCACTCCCTAAGTTCCATCAATGTCTCCCCAGCGGACATACCCACTTGAAGTCAGTAACACTTATTCTGCTATCAAGGTAAGGTGGCGCCACATTGTCGTTGTGGAGTACAACCACAATAGTTCTGAGTGCTGCCACTAGGGGCCAGCACTGAGTGTGACTTACACAGGCCCCATGGCTGTTGGGCTGGGTGTACGAATGCACACTCGGCCTATTCTGGCACACAATGGCACTTGTAACTTGTAGACATCAATATGACAGTGGACTTGAGTATTTGCTTGGAACCAGAGAACAGGAACCAGAACTGGAACCAGAAGGTATGATGGGGAAACGGCCTAAATCTCAGAAAATAATATTGGTGAGCATTCCCACCCCTCCAGGTTTAGTAATAAACCTACCATTGCTAGAATAAATGAATACAAAGCTTGTTACATGCTTGTTAAATAATTTTTTTTTACTTTGGTCTGAAAAGTACCCAGAAATCGACTACCGCACTTCAATGCCGACGACTGCCTTGAATCTACTCGACAATCAGATTGACCCTTAAATAGCCCCAAAATGACCTGAAATATAAATATTCTTTCTAAATTGCATAAAAATTTCTAGGGTCGGCCCTGTTTAACTAGGTAGGGTCGAGTAACCTGAAACACACCTTTTTAAAAATTTGGCCTGGGGCTATTTCTGTATCATGAGGACGAATTACCTTTCATGCCTAGTTCTGTCCATGAACAGCTAACTGGCGACAAACTTGTTATCCCCCATTTGACCTTATCACCTATGCTCAAGAAAAATGGGGCTGTAGGTGTTGCCTGACCAATCTGTGTCGGGCCTCCTGATTGGTGGGATCTGTGCACGTGACTGGAGTGGTTGTGAACCACCAATCTCTCAGCAGATTCTGGTTACTGCATTGGAGCATCATGCCAACCCTTTGGTAGTGTCAGGACCCTGAAGGGTTAACATGATGCTGAGATACAGCACTGTAACTCACCAGGGCTGCATTGATGCATCATGATGACAAAGGGCCGTCCTTAAAGGGTTAATATATATTATATGTATGTCCAAAATTAAACACAATGGTGACTGAGTAGGTACTCCTCCCAGCATTCTGCCCTCATTGAACCTGGGGCTACATCACACTCAGCCTACGGCTTCATATGGCCCCAGGTCAACTCGTGAAGAATGGTGACAAATCCACACTCATTGGCCTCTGTTCATCAGAACATTAGGGTTTGTTAACTGAAGTGATGATACATGACAAAAACTCAAAAGAGAAGAAGAGGGAAGTATTGTCGGCGGGGGTGGGGGTGGGGGGGGGGAGAAGTCATGTAACCGTGGTGGCAGATGTCATTTGTCGTACTGTGCAGCTATGATGGGAACATCAATGTAATCATTCCCTATACTGTTTGTAGTGGGAATGTAATAGAAAAGGTTACTTTTGAAGGCAAGTAGATTTCTGCCCACGCAATATACGAGTGTATATTATGTGCCCTATCTGTCATGTCATGAACCAAACATTAATCTTTTAACGACAGCATGATTCCTCGCATAAATGTGTCATTGTGATGCACGAATGCATCACCAAACCAGAGTGTATCATCTTGGCTCCGTCTCGTGTGATGCAACCCAATGTGCTACTCGTGGATCTGATTTCTGTATGTATGTCTATGGATGGGGAGTCAGCCTGTATGTATTTGTGTTAATCATCGCCCAGTCTTTCCCAACTCACAAATTGCTGCATTCTCGGCCCATACTTCCCCTGTACCATACACACTACTGTAAAGTCCTGCATACTACCCGCATCTCGTGCATGACCCGCAGCCCCGATTCAGGAGAATCCTATAACCTATTTCTGTATCTGAAAAAATCAGTTTTATAGTAATAAAAAAGCTCACACCCTATATAGCCATACTTGTTATCAAACAGAGGCTGATATAGACTACAACTACTCACCTGTGTAAGCACTCAGAGAGTACTTTTGTCCATCAATCTCTGCTCAGAATGTGGGGGATAGAGCCGCCTGATGTACCATACACTGTATGGTTATACTTCAAATACCAATCCCAGCTCCCTTTATCGTCCTTCCCTTAGTGCAGTTAAGGTTCTGTCAGCAAAGTCTATATGTATTACTAGATGCAAATATGTAAGAGCTCTCCTGGGTGTGAGGACAAACATTCAGAGCGCAATCTTAATCCATAATCTTAAATCTTAGTATGTAATCTGATAGCTGCCCTTGTATCTGCCACCTAGTGTCACATCCCCATACTATGCTACTTGAGGTTTGCCTTCATAGTATATACCCCACACACAGATGAGACAGAGCCCCCCATTACATGCAAGTTAACTAGCCAATCTTACAATGGACTGTGTAGGCTTACCACTACTAGTAGCGCAATCCTCATTGGTTTAGTAAAACATTTAGGATAGTCTAAGGTAGTTTATGATAGAATTAAGATAGTTTAAGATAAGATTAAGATTGCGCTCTGAACATTTGTCTGGGCGTGTACATAATGGCTATTGCAGTGTCCGTGTCATATGCCCAACCTATTTAGGGAGTGGTCATTTCTTAACAACAGGGGGGGTTGGTGGATTTGGGGGGGGAACCAAACAAATTTGGACCCCTCTTGAGGGGGGGACCAAAAAAATTACACCCTTTTTTAGCGAAAAAGGCCGCGCGTTACTATAGCTCAAAGGGGTCGGCCGCGCTCATTTTCAACCTGCCTAGGGGGGGGACCGAAAAATTTTTGACCCCTTCCGCGGGGGGGTAACAAAAAAATGTTGACCCGCTCGCGAGAAAATCCACCGACCCCCCCCTGTTGTTAAAAAATGACCACTCCCTTACTGATAATTTAAGATTTTTTTAATAAACATGCTTTTGTTACCAACACCAGCTATATTTGAACAATCATCACATACAAAACGTATTTTCACAGAATGACAATTTGGTAACAACCACAATATGTATTTTATGGAGCAGTAAATATCAACACCAGGTAAGGATAGCAGCTGATAGCTGGGGCGCCCCCTGGTGAGTGTTGGTGGAACCATACCCCATCATGACACCCATACAAGCAGGGTTTATATCCGCATAAATCTCTACTGAGTAGGTTTGTAAAGGAGGCGGTTGTTGCATCCCTTAGGACCACTTTGCTCTACTGGAATGCATTCTATATTAACACACAAAGTTATTTTAGTGCTACAAATTAGGGGAATCATTCAGTAAATCTGAAAAATACGCTAGGTTTGCAAGGTTTGTATTAAAGTCCTATGTAAACTAAACTGATGGTTGTCAATGTAAATATCACTTTACTTGAATTATCAGATGATCAATACACAATTCTTGCTAATACATGTTACAATATACTATCTGTATGTTTTCCATTGATGGATCTTCACCTTTGTCTTTCAACATTATGAACCATGCTAATGTAATTAGTCCTTCTAAATGACATTCAATTCACCTATTATTTCAGTGAATGTTTCCTTTGACAGTAATAATATTCAACCACCTCAAATATACTGAAGGTTGTCACTGGTTTCTCTCATCACTTTCGCTACCCAAAGAAAGTACATTTCAAATACTGTATTTGACGTAATAAGCACGCACACCCTAATCAGTGCACACCCCACATTTTTGGCCAATTCTTATACTACAAATAACCAAAAATATCTCAATTTTTTACCCAAATTAAACTCTTAACTACTGGAAGGTGTCTATAATCATTTTTCAAGCGCACTCTGCGCTTATTACGTCGAATACGGTAACCAAATTGAGAAACATAACCACAGTGTTAATTTATGGTTTTCGTCTCATCATCATGCGTGTTGTCTTCATGGCTCCGTAATGGCCCTTCCATGTGTACCAGTTGATAACGGTGTGACTCGTACCCGTGTGACTCGTACCCGTGTACTGCCCGTTCAGGTTACTGTACCCACAGTCACCGTACCACCAGGCCCCCGCCTGCAGGTCGTTAGAACACGACCCGGCTGAATGTGCATCGTTGTCTTGGTCCTTGGTGGTGAACGATCTACCATGGTGATAGAACAAGGAGTCTCCTGTAGAGGAAACAGATTTTATTTCATGTTGAGAGACAAAGGTATTATGAATAAGTACTAAAATGGAGAAACTGATGCTCATTCTCCATGGCCTATTTCTCGATGATGATAGCTATGAAACTGATCTTTAATTGTATATTTCAATCAAATTAATCAAGAATTACATAAAATAAATACATATCTACTCTTATCAGTCTAAACTCCTGGTTTCTCCACTTGTGGTGCATTGGATTGCATTGGATCGCATTGGATAGCATCACACTCGGCTCTGCCTCGTGTGATACGATCCAATGTACCACTGGTGAAGAAACCTGTCGTTTAGACAGATTATCGTGGACCTCTGTCTATATCATTGATTGTAATTTGGTTCTAATCAGTGTTTCCAAAAGTTGGTATAGGCCATCAAAAGGAAATGTAAAAAGGCAGTAAACGTACCAGGAGGACTACTACCAGAGAAGCCAGTGACATCTAGTGTGTATTTCTGAGCCTCATCAGTGAGTGCAAAGTGAGCGTAGTCGGCATATTTCAGCACTCCGTCAGCACTTATCAGTTCCACCTTGAGCTGATGGTCGTGCAGGGCAGTCAGTAGGTGAATGTTGTCATTCCCGAGCCAGAACTCTCCCGTCAACTCCCCGAAGCCGGCCTTGTAGGTGTCCCAGTCCTGGTTGAAGTCTACAGACCCATCGTACCGGTACTGGAACACCTGGGGAGGCAATGGTGAGAACAAACATGTACCGTAAATTCTCGCGTAGAAGCCGCGGCTCAGCTTTCTTTTGATACCAAACATGCCTATATAGGGTGCGGCTTATACGAGAGTTTTTATTAGTATACTACAGTACCAAAATCGTAATATTCAGACCCCCTCTGCGGCTTATATAATTTGTCAAAGTTAAGGGTGTGGCTTATACGCAAGTTAGACTTATACGCGAGAATGATAATATAATATAACCTCCCTGATAAGCCAACCTCCTTTATAAGCCGACCGCCCAGTTTGAAAGAATTCTATAAGCCGGATTCTAGGTCATTTAGAGAGCTTTAAACTACAATGTACTTGGATAAATTACCTCCCTTATGAGCCGACCCCCACTAGGAGGAGATGCTATAAGACGAGTCGGGCCAAAAATTCCAAAAAAAGGTCGGCTTATCTGAGAGGTTTTACATGATGTTTGGGGTCAGTGTGGTATTCCATACAGCTTATAGACAAAGCGAAGCCGAAATTCTTAACATTATAATTGAGGCGCAACATGATAAGTAAGAAGTAAAGACTCAATGGGTAAATAAGATTCAAAAATCTGTGGAACCTAGGATATATGTACTGTTCAGTTAATGGATAAACAACAACAAGAACCAATGGGAAGTAAATCATTGTTTATAATCTTGAAAAATCTTGAAAAAAACTCTTAGGCCTTCCTTGTTGCAATGGCCAAATTGCCTTCTTTTCCGGAAATGAACAACCTACTGCGCATGCGCGCTAGATGTTACCCGGTCATAGCCGTCCAAATTATATACCAGAAAGCCGTCCAAATTATATACCAGAAATACAGAGCCATTTCTAGGCACATAAGCCAGACTCAGATATTAGCAGCACCCCTAAAAAATCCTCCAAGCAGCAGAGGGAGTCTAAGACTAGTAAGACCTACTTATTTGGTGCTGTACTCTGAAATTTTGTATATAAGCTGCACTGTATATAAGCATTTTTGGTATCGAATTGACACTGGATTTGAATCATATACAACCCACTGTCATTAACCGTGGTTAAGTCTTCATAATACTACACCAAGGTATATAAATGACACTACTTACCGTCCAGTGTTGTTCCGATATACCGATATGTAAATGTATATTAACCGTGGTTAATGATGCACTAATGTGTAGGTATGTGGGCACGCGTTGGGTATATCGGCTGTTATCGCACGAGACAAAGGCGAGTGCGAATAACAAGCCGATATGCCGAACAAGTGCCCACATACCTACACCTTAATGCCTTTATCCCACTATTTCCTCATAGCAGCCATGCAGAATCAAACAGGGCGTTCTGTTTGATTTCGCCGTAAAATGGACTGCCCCGTCCGGGAATCGTACACGGGCCGACTGCGTGGAAGGCAGGGGCGTTACCCCTAGACCAGTTCCCTGCGTCGTGCTGAGGTAGGCAACAACCCCTCCCTATCCCAGCACTGCTGCTGCCGAGGCTCCCGCAGTCAGACCCGCCGCATGCCCCTCCTTCCGGGAGGGACAGAGGGAAATCCCCTGGTCGGCACGGGAAAATATGCGGGGCAAAATGTCTCGCAAAAATAACGCTAATTTTGCTTGCCCAAAGTTAGCCAAATTTTGGGCAGTCCCGATCATGCACGTGACTGGGACTGCAGTGGTGGTCTATAAGTGGGCTGCTATAGCAGTAGAGGTGGCAAGGAGGATATGTTCCCTGCCTCTACACGGCGCAGGGAGGTGGTCTAGTGGTAACGCGCTTGCTTTCCACGTGGTCGGCCCGTGATCGAATGCAGGACGCGTCTCGATTATTTCATAGCCAAAATGGCTATGCATATATTTCCATACCTTGTTATGATATGTAAAAACGTCTTGGACTAAAAAATCAATTCTGAGCGTGCATTAGCCTGAGATAACCGCCAGGCAAATATCCACTTTCCGCACGCTAAATGGCGGGAATCGTGGGACAAGTCTTCATAATACCACCCCATGGTGTATAAGTGACGCTACGTACCATCCAGTGTTATACCGATATACCGATATGTACATGTATATTAACAGTGGTTAAGTCTTCATAATACCACACCATGGTGTATAAGGCTCAGTCTCATGAGTTTGTAACAGTTGAAACGTCTTTGACCGGGTGTCGTCTTTGACCGAGTGTCGTCTTTAACCGGGTGTCGTTTTTGACCAAGCAGTTATAAGATGGAATAAATGAGGCTTATGTATTAAGGAAATCATTGAAATACTGCAATAATATGTTTATACACATTCATTGGAAACATAACTAACATTTTACATATTTAAATACGGCACTCACTATGCACAGTACAGCTATTTAAACTCAAAGTTATATATAAAGTGACGTCTTTGACCGGGCAGAGGAAAATAATAATATAATGTTCTATTATGCATAGTATGGTCAGTATATCAATATAACAAAATTCACTTATGTTTTCTAAAAACGTGTATCAATATATGGGTGTACTATTTCTCCGCTTTTCCTATTACATAGGCCTTATTTCTGCCATTTTAATGCTGCCTGGTCAAAGACGACACCCGGTCAAAGACGACACCGGTCAAAGACGACACCCGGTCAAAGACGTTTCAACTGTTACAAACTCATGAGACTGAGTCATAAGTAACCCTACCTACCGTCCAGCCTCCACCGTCCAGCTGCTGCTCACAGTACACCCGCAGCTCCGTGCTGACACCTGGTGGTAAGACCCGGTACACGCCTGACGTCACTCCACCCAGGTTGTAGGCTTCCACACAGTCAGTGAACACTTCTACTCAGGCCAAAGAAAACAGGTATGTTTCAGGTAACATGGTATTACAAGCTATTGGCCTATATTGATAACAGCCATTAGGGGGCTTCTAAGGATGGTACTTGAAGGAAGGGGGCAGGAACAAGTGTGATGGGTTAGGTGTTTATTCAGTCAGAGAACACTTCTACTCAATAGAAAATTGGAAATCTGTATTAGAAAATACCATATTTAGTTTTTAAAAAACAATTGGTACAGACCTTAGTAAAGCTGGAGCACAGGACTACTCCCTGCATATGTTTTTAAGATTCATCATCATAGCAGGATGTGTAAATGTTATATATGTGATCGCTAACATGGAGTATATGTCAGAACCAGGGTGTTGTGAATCAGGGGAGGGGAGAAGCGACATGTTATTCCTACTATTTGCTTACCTCAAAAATACTCAAACTTGAAAAATCAAGATAAAAGAAGAAAATGGGTCAGAAAATCCTCCCATGTCCTGAGCTAAAAGTGTCAAGTATCGTAAATTCTCGCGTAGAAGCAGCAGCTAGTACGAGAGTCAGATTGCAAGTGCACCTCATAGGTTCTACCTAGTCTAGGTGCGGCTTATACAGGAGTTTTTGCTACTATAGAATAATACTAAAGTCACCATAATCAGATCACCAGTGTGGCTTATAGGATCAGCCCAAAGTCTGGTGCTTCTTATACGCAAGTCAGGCTTATACGCGAGAATTTACCGTACTGCTGAAGTCAGAACAAAGGACTAGCATTCTAGGAGGTGATTTTGAATATTTGAATGTTAAAATGTATATCTTATGTATGCATTCAAAGTCATTTGGTTATCTCTGTATTACCTTATTCACAAGAAAGGAGTAGCATAGATTTACCCTGAGTCAGACACATACCCTGAGACGGACAGTGAAATTTGAGGTAAATTTTATATACCCTACTACATACTTCTAGTGTTTTATGGAGAGGATAACACTTTAATTTTACAATTGTTCACAAATAGAGGGCTTAAGATGCTTGAATAACCACAAAATCAGGTGTCCGTCTCAAGGTATGTGTCCGACTCCGGGTGAGTCTACCCTAGGGTATTAATCTCTTAGAGACCTGGTGTGAAGTATCTTTCTTCGTAGGGACACAGCCTGGTTGTGCTGCCCTCGGTGACGGTGAACCTCCGTGCTATATTTGGTGACGTCCCTGCCCACTCTGTCCACTGCCAGTCTGGTGGATACCATACATGTTTCACAGTATGATTAAAAGTAAGTTAACTTCAAGAAATCAGAAATGAAAAGAGAAATATATATGGCTCAGTCTCATGAGTTTGTAACATTTCAAATGTCTTTGACCGGTGCCGTCTTTGACCGGTGCCGTCTTTGACCGGTGCCGTCTTTGACCGGTGCCGTCTTTGACCGGGTATGTGATTAAAATGAAGCAAAAAGTAGTGTATAGTAAAGAAATGGGTAAATTTTTTGTGTAATATGTTATAATACATCATTTTGAGGCATTATTTAAAATTGATATATTTCATATATTTATGTTACTGGCTCAGTCTCATGAGTTTGTAACAGTTGAAACGTCTTTGACCGGCGTCGTCTTTGACCGGTGACGTCTTTGACCGGCCGAAGAAAAAAAGCCCAAAAGGAACCCTTAACATGTGCATTAAAATATTTTTTTTAATTGGGTAAAATAACCATAGACTGTTTATTACATGAAGAAGTTTAAGCTTAAATTTCTTTACTATATACTACTTTTTTCTTCATTTTAATCACATACCCGGTCAAAGACGGCACCGGTCAAAGACGCCACCTGTCAAAGACGGCACCGGTCAAAGACGTTTGAAATGTTACAAACTCATGAGACTGAGCCATATATATATGTATATTGATCTTTTAATAACTATTACAGGTAAAAGAAAAATGTTCAAAATTGTCATTTATACCTAGTTACCAATTTTTGAAAAATGTAATGATAGAATATATTTTACTTTGTTGTTGGTTGCACTGTAGCTGTACAGAAACACAGTCAGCCTCTCCCGCCTCTGTCCGTGCAGCACAGATCTTATTTTTACGCACAGATAGTTCACTGTGAATAACCTGTAGATGAAAACATTGCCAAATTTTCTAATCATCACTAAAAAAGGATAGATATAAAGGATGCAAACATAGCTTGGAGTGAGGTTCAAAGGACTAATAAAAGTCTAATAAGTAGCTACAAGTGGAGTATTTCTTCATAAATCAGGGGTTATCACCTGCTATTGAGACTCAGGAAAAGAGCTCTGTTGAGGGCAGTATATTGCTGTGCGTATTTCTGGCTATATAATTCTTTTCAGTCTTCAACATTTCTGTACACACTCACTACTGTCAAACCCATATTTGTGAAACTCCCAGAAACTACTCGATAGGTATTGGAAAAGACCACTTCAACATCTCATCTCTTTTTATCGTAATGTAATCAAAGAGTGCGCTACAAAGCCACCCCTAGTATTAGCATGGTGCTGTATTGGTGCATCATGCAAACCCTTCAGGATTGTCTCAACCTCATGATGGTTGAATACAGCCCTGTTGAGTAACTCGCAAGTGCCAAGTGCATGATGCTTTAAGCCTTAAATTAGGTTATATTGACTTGCCTTTGCTGCCTTGAGGGCCATGACATCCTTCTCGGCTTAGTAGTATAGTATGTATCGGAACGGGACTATAGTTAAGTACTGTTTATTACTCAATCGATATGCAGCCAATCAGAGGCCTCCATTTGGTCACGTGACCGGAAGTGACCTACTTAGGGGATTAGTGGTGACGTCACGTGACCTAGTTAGCCAATCAGAGGCCTCCATTTGGTCACGTGACCGGAAGTGACCTACTTAGGGGATTAGTGGTGCATTCTGGGTAACCCTGCAGCCAATCAGAGGCCTCCATTTGGTGACCGGAAGTGACCTACTTAGGGGATTAGTGGTGCATTCTGGGTAACCTACTGACCTACTTAGGGGACCGGAAGTGACGTCATATGACCTAATTTAGGATCACATGATCGGAAGTGACCTGATGAGTCACGTGACCGGAAGTGACGTCACACGACTTAATGGCCAACCGGAAGTGAGATCACGTGACCGGAAGCGACCTGATTGATCACGTGACCGGAAGAAGAAGAAGTTTTTTTTTTGTTTAGGAAGTGAGGGTCTTTAGGATCCCGTGACTGGAAGCGACGTCGTCACATGAGCGACGCTTTAAGAGACTGCGCGACTTACTAGTAAAAGAAGACGTATGATAATAAAAACACAACAATATTTTCTTTTAATTTTTTTTTATTTATTTTTTTTCAATCTTGATAAACACTCTATTTTTGAAAAGATGCACACGCTTATTTTTTTTTTTTTTTTTTTTCATATCTCTAAAGGACTCGTTGTCACACCGTCAGAATGCACGCGACGCTTATAATACAAGTAGCGCACGCCGTCTTTCTCTATGGTGTAGGTGACCATTTTGTTTCGCACCACTTTGAAATTTCTATTTACAGCAATGAGAGTTTTTCGTTGGCGAAGAACATCCAAGAAGGCGTCTGGTTCCTGGGGGTTTTGTTTCTTCTGTACGCCTTTTGCACTCCATTTTTTGGATTTTCTTTCACCGGTGTCGCTGACTCGATCGTAGCAAATGTAAGTCTTAGGGTTGAGACTTAGGATCCCGTCACCTTCCCACTCCGCTTTCATGAGCCCCGAAGTTCTCAGATCGTGAAGGTACCGTCTCTCACAACATCCGCCGGGCGGCGCACACCATTCTCGCACTCTTTCCGTTTTTGTCTTCACGAAAAGCTCTAAGTGCTCGTCGCACACCGCTGTCGGAAGCCACTTTCGTTTCTCTCTGAAGTACGTCTCTCTCAGGCGAGGTTTCACTAGGTCATCCAACGTGTCACCGCTGAGAGCCATGTAAAGACTGTCGGTGTCCATTTGACAAAGGGCATAATCGCGCCGATCGACGAATCTATCCAAGAAGTCTAACATTTTCAACTTCGCGTACTGGTACACCATGAACCCTATCTGAATAGGGAGGTTGTTCTTGACCGTTTTCGGTTGTAGTTCGACTTCAAACAGATCGGAAGTCAACTCGGACACCTTTTTGAAGCGCCACGAATTGGCCAATAGTTCGAACTTCCGACTGTCAGTGTATCTCACCGCCGTGTGTTTTTCTTTGTTGCAGATTGTTTTACCGTACGTAGCGTTTCCCATTAACTTGTAACAGTCTGACAGAATTTTCTCGTTCTCGTTCACGTCGCCACGTCTTCGCGCCGCCGTCACTTCGTCCGCGAAACCGGCAAAGGAGCGTTTAGGTAGGTATTCTACCACCAGCTGCACTTTGGTGACTATCAAACCGTGCTCTAAATACCACTTGAGAAGCGGCGTTCCCAAGAGAATATTTTTTCCGTGGTAACTCCCTATCAGACATCTCTGAGGCGTGTTCAACAGCTTTTCTTCCTGCGCAAAGTCTGACATGTGAGGGCCTATGTCCGATTTTGAAACGGTCGCGTTCTTGAAAACGGGGGTCATTTCTTCGAAGTAGTCTCGTAGGTGAGGCGGCGTAGTGATGTCCACTTGAACTAAACCGAACATTTTCTCCTCTTTCACAGCGGAAAGGATGTCGCTCTCGCTCATTGCGTTTCGAGACACTTTCAAAGCGTCAACCTTCCAGCGTTGTTGGGAGGCCTTGACCCGCTCATCTCGACGCTTCATCTCTCGCCATTCGCACTCCCACACGACGACCAGCTTGTAACCTAGCGCTTTCAAGTAAGCGCTTACTCTTGTCGTTCTGTCGCGTCTCTCCTCTCTCAGTGAAGCGCACTGATATCGGTGCGACGGTATGCACTCGTGAGCGTGGAACCAACACCCGTGAAACTGGAAAACCGTATTAGAGGCCGCGTGAAATCCGTCCACGCGAATTCTCCGACAGCCTACCACCATCTCGCCGCCGTTCAGAGCGTGGCGCAGTTTCACGTCGCGGTCGTGCTCTACGAAGCGTAACCACTCCAAAGCGCTGTGAGAGTTTCTTTGCCTGATTTCGGGCTTGAACTCGGTCTCGGGCCGTCTCACCGCGTAATAGCCCGTGCAGTGCGCTTCGCTCATGCAGCGCAAGTACAGAGAGTTAGCGTCTAGTCCTAGTATGTGTTGGCACGGTCTCGCTTCTTCGCCGTACTTGTGCTCCCTTATCCGCGTGGTGCCCTTCTCGTGAAATCTATGGAAGATGATGGAAGGACCGCCGACTAGATTCTCTTTGATCAGAGCGTGGAGGACGGCGTCGAACTGGGGAAACGTTGTGAACGCGTCTTCTAGGTTTTGGAAGAGGAACCGTAAAGTCAAACCGGCGAGAGAAACTCCGTCTTTCAACATGTCGATGCCGCGATCTTGGAAAAATTTAGCGTGATTTTTCAGAGCTTCTATGAAAGGTTTCACGTCTTTGTTGTTGTAGTGGATCAAGTAGTCTTCCATAGTTTGCATCTTCTCGTCGGACCAAACTTTCTGACATGCGGCGTAGTCGGATTCGGACATTTTGACGCCCGTCAGCTCGCTGTCGAAAGCCGATCTCGGCGGCAGCGTTCTGTTTGCCAGTTTCCTGGTAGACGTCATCCATTCGTAAGGAAAGTGACCTTTCTCTTCGTTCCTGGTGAAAGCTCGCAAATAGGTCGCGTAGTTGTAACCGGGTGCCAAGTAGTTGACTACGTCCAAGAAAACCGTGTGCTGTGTGTAAACCGCCAAGTATTGATTGCTTCTCTTTATGACGCTGAATTCTTGGTTTCTTCGGTCTCCGGAGGCGAAGAAGGAGTGAAGGCGTATTTTGATCAGGTTCAAGTCGTAACGCCCCGAGTTGAAGCCCTCCACTGGAGCTTGACGGATGTATCTCAGAAGACGCTTCTTCAGTTGAACTAACGGGTGTCTGGTCTGAGCCGCAGCGAAGCCGCCTGGAGAAGGGGTGGTGAACGTCGCCTCCTCCAGCAGGAGAGCTTCACCTATCGCCGCATCTAACTTCGCTAAGGTCGGTCGGTAAAGTTCTAGCACAGCTTCCCCGATCGCTTTGGCGTTCTCGTTTATGTGATTTAAAACTCGGTCCAACAAGGGGTCGGAATCTGCGTCGGATTCTCTGACGAAGCACACAGGCCCCTCCCACCCCGGAAAGTCGGATGCGACGCTAGCCGACAAAGGGACGTGATCCCACAGCAGGGACACGTGCTCCGTCGACGGTTCTTTGCACGGTCTGAAGAAAGCCTCGAAATCGAAGGCGATCTTGTAAGGGTAGATTCCGGAATGTCCGTCGGGGGGAAAAATGGAGAAGTCTGCTAGCGCTTCGAAAATCGTTCTCGAATTTTGGTAGATGCCACCTACGTAGCGCAACTTGACTTGTCGGCAAGAGGAAAGCTGGTTCCTGTGTCTCTTCAGCAAGAACTCGGTGGTGAACGCCGCCTTACACTTGCAACATTCGTATATGCCCGCGTACGCGTTGAAGTCCGTGACGAGAGAGACGTGCAAACCGCCTTTCGCCGTCAGGTGTAGGTTGACTTTACCTCGGGCGGCCACAGTTCTGGAAGGCGGTCTGATCAGAGTAACGCGTCTTCTCAACTTCCGCCCCGGCACTTGACGCGACGCGGTGTAAACCGCTATTTGTACGTCAAACAAGGTCTCTAACGCAGGTAAGTCGCGGATGTTCAGACCCAGAAAGCATTCAGGTGTGGCAGCGGGACAGAACTGACGTAACAAATCTGAAGCGCGCTTGCTGGTGTTGTATAAGTGAAAGGAAATGCAGCGGAAGATGCAGAGGTTGTCCTTGTTGGGAAAATCTAACACGCCGCTTCTCTTTCCAACTCGACCGGCCTGAGTGATCCTACCGCCTATGGGGAATTCCCCCGGTCCCATGTAAACGCAGATGTTCAAATTGGTAGGAAAAAGAACGTGCCACTTGGTGTCAGCGTCGCAAAGTTTCCGTACCTCCTCGCAAGCGACGGTGTTTTGCATCTTTGAGAGGAGCTCTTCCAAAGTTTCTGAATTAGTTACAGTAGGGAGCGGTTGTATGAGAGTTGCGTTGTTCTGGGAGGCGTGAAAGTAGCGCAGTTTGCTCTTGTCTTCTCTGTGTTGTAACAGTAAGCCTACCGAGAAACCCACTTTGTATCTGAATCTTTGTGTCAAGTGAATGCGACGCATAGTATCTACAGCGTCACTCAACTCGCCGGTTGGTAGCCTGAAGTTTGTTACACTCACGCGAGTCCCGTGCATCCTGACGCCCGTTTGTATCGCAGGCCAATTCGCCGTGAACGTTTCCTCCCCGTTCGGTACAGCACATATGCGCGGAGGGACGGTCACCCCGTCCAGAGATTCGCGTCGACAAGCGCTCTTTCGGCAACCCCCTTCGCCGCATAGAGGGCAAAACTTAGCTACTACTCTACAATTCTCTACGTGTCTCTCGTGGTTGTACGCTCTTTTAAACATTTTGAAACACTTTTCGCATACGTACTGTGTCATGTTTTTTTTCACTCGGTTACCAACTACTTAGCCGTCTAACTATCTATCTATCTATCTAGCTATCTATCAATCTGTCGTCTATGTAACTATCTTTCTGTCTGCTGTCTGTGTATCCGTCTGTCTGTCTGTCTCATACAGCGTACGTCAAACGCTGTGTGTGTGCGCGCGTGAGCGTTGAGCGTCTCTCATTCCGAATCTATGCCGAGATATTTCAGAATGATCTCTGTTTTGTCATCCAACTCTTTGAGCGCTCTGGCGGACAGCGTCACCCCCTGCTGTGTGGGTTTTTTGTCAGGACCTTCGTACTTGCGCACGTGGACGAGGTTCTTACCGCTGTAGTAGCTCACAGCTGCGTACACTTCGCCCGCCTCATCCAGCACTGCGAACCAGGGGGTGTGATTAGGTTTTCCTTGCGCGGCCGCTGTGTCGCGTATGCGCACCACTGCGCGGATATCGGCGATGCGTGCTATGAGCTTGCGCAGCGCGTCGGCCGTGAAGTGCACTCGCTTGCTTCTGGTCAGAGACGCCTCTTTCACCTGGCCGTCTTTTGTGTAGCGCGGCCTCCTAGACAGTCTAGCCACGTCCTCCCAGATCTCCAGCGTCAAAGCTCCGTCTAAGCAGAACTCTAACCCGAGTGTTTTCTCTGCTTCTTCTCGTCCATCTCCTTCTTTTTCTTGTATTTTTCTCTTCTTAGTGGGCCTTGTTGTTCTGGAACTCGCCTTAGAACGTTTCACAGCCGCAGGATGAGTAACACCATCAGCGTGAGCTGAATCAGCAGCAGAACCGATAGCAGGAGCAGCGTCAGCGCTGGTGGTATCGGAGGTCTCGTTGTTGGAACAGCGCAGCCACACGCCGTCCGTGCTGAGTGTAGCGGTAGAAGGTGAAGCGCCGCCGCCCTCGTAAGGTGGCGGTGAGGGCAGTCGCCACGGACCGGACGGGGGGGCGCTAGCAGTGGAGGAAGTGAGGTCGAAAGGTCGAAGAGGGAAGCCGAAAAACGTACCGCTCACCCCTTGCCCTTCGGGTTCTTCGTACGCCTCGTCGTCAGCGTCGTTCTCTGTCTCACCCTGTTGCTGCTGCTGCTGCTGCTCCTCCTCCTCCTCCTCTTCTTCTCGGTTTAGGGGCTGAGTGTCCGAATAGCTGTAACTCTCAGCGCGAGCGGCGTCGAGGGCGTCCGTCGATGTAGTGGTGGAGGAGAGGGGCTGTGCAACGTGCGGCAGGTCATCAAAGTCATCAACAGTAGTGGGGAGGTAAAAACCCGGTTGCCAGTACTGCGCTGTGCCAGGAGCGTTGTCGTCAGTAGTAGTAGCAGTAGCAGCAGGTGCAGCAGAAGCAGTCGCAGCAGCAGCCGCAGCAGACGCAACAGTAGCAGGCGCAGCAGCAGCCTCAGCAGGCGCAGCCGTAGCAGGCGCAGCAGTAGCAGGCGCAGCATCAGCAGCAGCAGCAGCAGCAGCGGCAGGCGGGACGGCGGTAGCAGCGGCAGCGCGCTTAGCAGCAACGTGTACCGTCGCGAGTGTAACAACGTCGCTAGCACGACGACTGCTACCAGTAGTACTACTACTACTACTACCACTACTACTACTACTGCTACTACTAGTACTACTACTACTACTACTACTACTACTGCCGCGAGCGCTCGCTACAGCAGGAGGGTGATAAGACCAACCGGCTGCGGCGGTAGTCTCATGTTCAGTAGCAAGAGCAGGCACTGACGCTAAACGAACGCTGTTCCGCGTAGTCTTCTTGTTCTTGAACGACGCTAGATGTTGTCTTTTGCTCATGGTGGTGACTGTAGAGAGCAGCAAAAGAATGAGTGAGTGAATGGAGGTTTCCAAGCCCCTTATATACGCCTTCTCGCTTCTAGAGCTAAGCTACTTACCGACCCTGTGGCGGCCATTCACAAAGAGAAACAAAAAGACATAAGGCATGACGTTTTCAGCTGGATCCCTTTCCCCCCCCCTTTTTTTGAGAGATCGACTGTGATGATGAGCTAAGCCGCTTACCACCCTGTTCAGCAATTCAACGCGCATTAGCTGTATAAAGGGTTAAGCGGTTGCTGCCTGCCGTCGACTGACCGGCGGCGGCCATTCACAAAGACATAAGGTATAACGTTTTCAGCTGGATCCCTTTTTGAGGGATCCACTGTGGTGAGCTAAGCCGCTTACCACCCTGTTCAGCCATTCAGCGCGCGTTAGCTGTATAAAGGATTAACGGTAACGGTGATGAGCTTACAGTGTGTATACAAAAAAAAACTACAGGAGGCGTGTGGCGTGAAGCAGGACCCCCCTAAGACGAACGTGTCTGTCTGTGAGTAGAGGCGTGTGCATGTGGTGAGCGACTTAAGTGTAAGACAAAAATCGCCACCTCCTGCCGTGGTGAGTAGACCGGGCCGGCCAGGCGGGCGGGCGGCCGGCTAGTTCAATAGGGAGGGGGGGGGCGACAGCTGCCTAAGGCTGTGCATGAAAAAAAATCCGATTTTCACCTGACCTCTGACGTTTGTTACAATGAATGTCAGAGGGAGGGAGACGTCCTCGGGTAGGGGGTAGGAGGTAAGGCTATGAGTGAGGAAAAAACACCGTTTTCAGCTGGTCTCCACGGATAGCGATGCCACACCCCCTCGTCATCTAAGCTCTTAAGGAGCGGAGCGGCTGAAAAAGCGTCATGCGGACAGGGCGCTAGACAGCTGGAGCGCTGTTGGAAATGGGATTAAACTCCCTCTGTATAAAAAGCTCTGATTTCTGTTGGAAAAAAAACATATCGCCTCTGACCCCAGTAACGGCTACTACCACCACCACCGCCACCACCACCACCGCCGCCGCCGCCGCCGCCGCCGCCGCTACCGCCGCCGCCAAGACGAGACGAGATGGCTCAAGCTATTCCACTTTCAAGCTCGCCTTCACCGCCCGGTGCGCCTGAAAAAAAGTTAATGCGGCTTGACGACGTGAGACGCGGCGCGAGGCAGACCGATGATGGGGAGACCCGACAGGTAGGACAGCGGCGGTTAGCCTATAGCGACGCCTTGCTTCGTCAACTAGGTAAAGAGTTGAGCGGCTGTTGGAGAGAGTTGGGCAGTAGCTTAAAAGTCAGCGCCGCCCGTATGGATGCTCTAGTAGAGCGCAGTGTCAAGACACCGGAGGAGCTGTGTACGGCGATGTTCCGAGTGTGGTGGGGTGAAACCCCGCATCGTCATAGATGGGGCGAGCTCGGTCGCGTCTTCACCCGCATTAGACGCATGGAACTGTTGGCTCAGTGGATGGCCCTTCTCCACAGACAGGGGTTGGATTTCGAAAACCCCGACTCGCGCGCGATGCATAAGCACTTGGGCACCCTCGGCAGACGTCTGGGTAGCAGGTGGAAAGAGGTGGGGGACCATTTAAAATTGTCGCCTGAGAGGTTAGATAAGATCGCTGAAGAATGCGAATACGGAGGAAGTCCCGCTGAGTGGGCCTTCCGAGTGTTGAAAATGTGGCAAGATGAAGCTGACGGCGCCGGCGGTACGCCTTTTGAACTCCTTCGAGTGTTGACTGAGGACATGGGAAAGTTTGGCCTCGGCATCGCGATATTACTTGACTTTATCAAGCAAGAAACAACGAGAACGACGGACATGTGAATTGTTGTGTTTTATTTTCATACGTCTTCTTTATTAGTAAGTAAAAAAAAAAAAAAAAAAAAAAAAAAAAATATCATAACAATTAAGACGCGCGATCTCTTAAAGTGTCACTTCTTCCTCCAGTCGCAGCTGATCGCCTCATCGAAGCACGTGATAAACAAAAAAAAAACACGAAGAGACACGCTTCTTCCTCTCGAGAGGAAGAAGCGTGTCTCTCGATTGAAAATCTTTTTTTCTTTTCTTTTCTTTTCTTTTTCTTTCTTAAAAGAGACAAACGCGCCCCTTAGAGTGCCCCCCCCCTAGAGTGCCCCCCTCCCCCCCTCCCCCCCCCCCACCACTCGCCCCATGCATCCTAAAAGCGCCCCCCTCCCCATGCATCTTAAAAGGGCCCCCCTCCCCCCCTCCCCTCCTTCCCCCTTATACACTCTAAAGAACGCTTCTACCTAGTTCAATAAGTCACTTCCAGTCGCTCGTAAAACAAAAAAAAATGAAAAAAAAACTTATATCGTGGTGTTTTTTATTAGTTTACCGAAAAAAAATAAGAGACTCACCTCCTCCTCCAAAAAAAAAAGATATCACATTTTAAAGCCCGTGACCCCTTAAAGACGCTCATCTCTTCATTAAGTCGCGTGACGTCACTTCTTCTTCTTCTTCTTCTTCTTCCGGTCACGTGATCAATCAGGTCACTTCCGGTCACGTGATCCTCAATCAGGTCACTTCCGGTTGGCCATTAGGTCATGTGACGTCACTTCCGGTCACGTGACTCATCAGGTCACTTCCGGTCACGTGATCCTAAAGTAGGTCACTTCCGGTCCCCTAAGTAGGTCATATGACGTCACTTCCGGTCCATTAGTAGGTCATATGACCTCACTTCCGGTCACGTGACCCAATGGCGGCCTCTGATTGGCTAACTAGGTCAAGTGACGTCACCACTAATCCCCTAAGTAGGTCACTTCCGGTCACGTGACCAAATGGAGCCCTCTGATTGGCTGCAGGTCGATTGAGTAATAAACAGTACTTAACTATAGTCCCGTTCCGATACATACTATACTACTCGGCTTGTACCAGACATGGCCGGGTGTGGTTCCTTCCTAACGTGCTGCATGTGGTGTGGAACTCCTCACTGAGTAGCACCATCATGCAGGCATCCAGGGAGGCTCCATGTCCCACACTGCTGCATAACCCCAACACCAACACCTGTAGCATCAGGACCAGGCCCATAGCTGGCCTCTTATGGAGACAGTTTACACCTGTGTACTAATGTGTATCGGTGGTGAAATAAAAGCAGCTAACCAGCAGTGGACACTGCTTCCCGTACAGTAAGTCGTAAACAAGTCAATAACACTCAGGCATGCGTACTGCCCTTTAAGGACAGCATGCATGGTGCCCGAGTGCACCAAGCAATATTTGTTGTAATTTCAATGGTCTATAAAGTTGTCTCATGCTGACCTTTGGGACTGTATCAGACCTAGAATGAATGCAACCCTCAGTTCTGCATTCATGCATCATGATGACAAGCAGTATAACTTATTACTAGATCCTGCTGCTGTTCATACAGTGTTAATACTCTTAGTGACCGATGATTTAATCATTGCTCTATAACACACGTTGGGTTTCCTCTGACAATTTAATGAGGCACACTGCGGTTCAGTCAACTTGTAAACCCAAGGTGGGTAAAATCAATAAATCAATAACAGCCTGTTTACCATTTTGATTCTGACAAGGAACAAGACGTCTTTCTTAAAATTTCTTAAAATCGACGAGTGACAAGAGGCCTGGTGCTAAGGGACAAGACATACCTCTTAAATTTGACAAGGGACATTGTCATTCCTTAAAATTGACATTTGACACAGCGCCTCAGGCCCTACATATATATATACCTAACCACTGGGAACTAAGTATTGTATTCAATTTAATAAGCACCCTGAGCAATAATACATTTTTTTGTATTTGCATTTTAGGACCCAAGAGTTAAAATCTCTTTAAAAACATCCCTAAAATTAAAGAGTGGCAAATCATGTCAAATACGATACATTGATTCACTGTTTCCTGACAGGGCCAACATGAGTTTACATTAAGGCTACTCAAAAAAATTAACATTTTTTCTCATCACAGCGTGTATTATAAAAAGTATGATTTTGGGTGGACCTTTTTTTAAATTTACATTTTTAATAGAAATTATGCTAAAATTGAAAAAAACATTGGCAAATTAGGGTATAAAAATAACGCTTATGCTGTCAACTATGCAGTCAGTAACTCACATTATAGAGAAACTCCTCATTAAAAAAATGTGGAAATTGATCGTGAAAAGTCAAAATCGTTCAATGTAATTAAGCCCTGAGTAAAAAGTTTTTGATAAAAACACCCTCGTTATATTTTTCACTGTTTGGTGATGAGAAACTTTTTTTTTTTACGAGTGGTCATGCTGCATGTGAGGAGGCCGACGTAACGCTTGGATGCACCTGACTGGGCCTGATCCATTCTGGGTGCAAGTCATAACAGACTGGATCAACGCACGGCATCATAACCGTAACCACGTTATAGCCGCTCATTATACGCTTCTCCTTATCATACCAAGGTGATTCACTGACTCTGATAGATACAGGTGCAACCAGTCATGTATTTAACTGGCATCGTTCGTTAGCCCCAAATTTGTTTTACGTTGCCTTGACATATTCCTTTTCCTTGATACATATTTGCATAGTGTTATATTAGTATATGAGATAAAAGGGGTTCTGGTGCACTTGGTGGTGTGGTTCTAAAAGTGTAGATCGGTACAGTATAGGAATCCCCCCAATATACAGGGGAAGTGATGCGGTCATGGTCCCTCAGATACCAGTGATGTCGCTCAGACGCGACCGAGAAGGAGTTGGGGCCAGCTTGCTCCCCAATATCCAATGGTGGATATTGGCCGCCAATCTCATCTAGTCAGGACCAAACATCTGGTGGAGAGTGATGACTATGTCTGGGTGACAAGTTACTCTGCCGCAGACTGCCTGACCCTAACGGTCACAGATTACACAACCACCAACGTGGGAGAATCAGTTAAAACCAGGCAATCGGCTGCCCAGGGTACTTCTCTGCTGGATTCAGTATTCTCAACAATATATGTTTACAGAGCTCTTTACTGCCCACAGAGTCATGACTTTAAATAGACTCCGTCTCACCAAATCCATACAGGTCCAACTAGTGATTTATTTGACCAGGTGACATATTTGACCGGGTGATTTTACTGGCATTTCTGACCAGCATTTAAAATATGCTTTCTACGCTGTACCCATCTACACTTTTAATAACACCCCAGCAAACTGTGGTCATCTTGTGTGAGGGCTGGGACACCCCCTGTCCTAATGCGCTTGTTGAAATGAAATCTGGTCATGGTGGGTCATGACCAAGTCTGACCCGAGTGGACACATTGGGTCATGACCCAGCCTAACCAGGGTTGACACATCGGATTATAACCCGAACTGACCATGGTGGCCACACTGGGTCATAACCGAACCTGACCAGGGTTGACCCAACTACTATGACTTTGGCATTATTATCAACCCATTTTCCCCTATTTTTCCTAGGGGGAGGGGGACGGGGAGGGGGAGGGGGAGGGGGGTCATCAGCAATGTGGTGGATTGGGTGGGGGTGTGGAGCAATATATTTGTTTCATCATTTCCTTTTATTTAAAACATCATTTGAATCTTCTCCCTGGCCTCTGGGCGTTCTCCTCCCATGGTAGAATCCTCCAGCACTTCCCCAGTCTTCTTCCCGGCCTCTGGGCTTTCTCCTCCCGTTGTAGCATCATCCACCACCTTCCCAGTCTTCTCCCCGGCCTCTGGGCTTTCTCCTCCCGTTGTAGCATCATCCACCACCTTCCCAGTCTTCTCCCCGGCCTCTGGGCTTTCTCCTCCCGTTGTAGCATCATCCACCACCTTCCCAGTCTTCTCCCCGGCCTCTGGGCTTTCTCCTCCCGTTGTAGCATCATCCACCACCTTCCCAGTCTTCTCCCCGGCCTCTGGGCGTTCTCCTCCCGTTGTAGCATCATCCACCACCTTCCCAGTCCCCTCCCTGGTCCTCCTTTGTTGTGATGCAAAGATGGCGTCACCCACGATTGGATGGCGTCATCACGTGACCTGGATGGCAGGAAGCACAAGCCAGGGGTTGGGGTGGGAGGGGGGACAGGGACTGACCCAGACTGACCCAGTGCATCATGACCACTATAATGAGATGGGTCAGAATGCGCCATACTGGGTTATGGCTGCCTGGGGGTGACTCATACTGACCCGATGCATCATGACCCCTATTGTCAGATGGGTCAGAATGTGTTATGCTGGGTCAGAGTGACAGGGGATGACCCAAGCCAACCCACTGCGTTATGACCCAACGCATGGATGACCCAAGCATACTATAGATGACCCCGGTTTGCTGGGACAGCACCAAGCACACCAGAACCACATTAAACCAGCAACCCTTGCTGTCAGCGATGACGCTCGGGAACAGAGGTGGAGGTGGGGCCACCTTGATTGGGGAGTGAATGCCAATGCTTGAATTGAAGCACACACAGATGCAATTCAACCCGACAGGTGGAGACCTCTGTCGTCTATATCTCACTATAGCTTGAGGGATGGGTTATAAACACTGCTGCCACCTGTTGAGCCCTGTAGGACGCCAATCTCATCCCATTTTACCTATTCCGCCTTAGCTAGATGACCAGTGTACAGCACCATTTGCAACGGTACCCTTCTGTATTCCCACTGTTTTCCAACAACCAGCTCAGCCAAATCTTGTGTCCATGATTAGGGTACAAACAAAGTACATATATATTGCAGGTTTTACTAGGCCCAAGATGCTACAAAATAACCTCCTGGCACATACATCTTTTGTCCCACCTCTCTCTGTGAGTATACTGACATATTCTATAAGATATCCTTTGAATATGTAGAAGCTCCAACATTGTGCAATTGTGATATTGTGTGTGAAGGCTGTGTCTCACGACATCAATACTATTTGATAGACTTTGACCAGGTGACGTCTTTGAACAGCAACTTTTTTAATCAGTGAAATGGGCCTATATAGAAAGAAATGGGTGGAAATTTTTAATGTATCTTGTTATGATATACTTACATAATGACATTTTCCACCTATTTCTTTCTATATAGGCACCATTTCAGTAAATTTTAAATATGTTTCATAAAGAGGAAGTATGTGGTTTGACTACAGCAATTTATTGATGGGAAATGAGTGGGCGACGATTAGCACAAATATGTGTATACAGGCTGACGCCGCATCTATATACATATATATACATACAGAAAAGTTGCTGATTCAGATTTAGAGACCACGAGTATAGTAATAGCATTAGGCAATTGCCTTCCTGTACTAACTTTGAGAGATGTGTATGTTTTGTCACTTACAGCTAAAGCATTTCAATAAATCTTTTTGTAATACTGCAAATTGCCTAAATTAACCCTTTGAGGATGGCATAATGCATCAATGCATCATTCCCATCGTCATCATGATGGTATAATAGCCCTGGAGAGTAACTAGGGTTTAGACATTCCTAAAGGGTTAGCATGATGCACCAATGCAGAACCAGTGAGTTACTCACTGGGGCTGCATTGGCACATAATAACAACAAATACCATCTTTTAGCGACATGTCATCCCTAAAGAGTAAACAGTGAGATATGAGTCTGTTTTGCAGCCCGGGGCATCAATAAGCCTTGCCTGTTTGATTTAACAGTTTCCAGCATTGTCCAGACAGAGGCTGGCGGCAGCACTAACTGTGTTTTAACCATGTAGAGACAAGCAAGCAAAGAGACACATAGAGACAATAATTGAATCACGCCGGCCGTCTATAAAGTCCTGTCCAATATAACATTCAGTGCTTAAGCCTTTAAGGCCAGCATGCTGCCTTAGGGCCAGTGTGTTTTTGCTAGCAATGCTTTGGTGCATTTTGCCCTTAGGGAGTGTATTAGCACGATACATAGATGCATCATTTGTGAGTTATTCATTCATGCTGCATTCATGCATCATAAGACCAGGTGGATTAAGTCATTTGTCATCATAATGCAACAATGTAGCCCTAGACAGTGTCTCAACCTGAAGGGTCGGCATGATGCTTGAATGCAGCACTGGTGAGTCACACTCCAGGGCTGCATTCATGCATCGTGACGACCAAAGGCATGCTCCATGCCATACACCCATGGCTAGATATATGATTACTCAACGGTCTGCCTGGTGAAATTGATTTCTGGTTCCCAAGTACTTAATAATCTAATAGAACTTTCCCGACTCATTTACTGTATG